>NW_026473343.1:0-11231 GCF_026875155.1 Cherax quadricarinatus | reverse complement strand
TGTCAAAACTTAAAATTTTTTCCCCTTTTTAACTTCATAAGGGATGAAAGAATACATCATGTAGTGTGTAATTTAATTTATTTTTTGTCACCCTCCTTTCCCGGGGGTTGGTTAGGAAATGATGACTGACTTTGTTGATGCCTTACACCACGCTGACTGGGATTTCCTTCCCCAGAGAAGCCCATGGTCTAAAAAGGGATGTAAATGCTTATGTGTGTTTTGTTTCAAAATAGAACCTGTTTACTTTTTCTTTTTCTCTTCTGGAAGTTGTCTACCCCTGGAGCTGAGGCCGTTGGTGAACAACATACTTTTTTATTGGGTGGATCAAGGTCAAACAAGACATTCAGTGGTTGGCCCATCTGAATGTTGTCTAAAACCAACGGATTTCAAAGCCAAATACACCTCTGCTTAAATATCTCTCAACCCACAACATATACGGACATGCTATTTGTCCAATATGTATGCAGATTGTTCAAATATGCAAGGTTAGTATCAAACATTCAACTTCATTTGGCAACATAATCAGTAGTATCAGCCGGAGGCTCATTAACATTGCTGTTGTGAGAAAATAATTTTTTTTTTTCAACTTGTCAGTTGTCTCCACTGAGGTAGGGTGCCCATAAAAAGAAAGAAACACTTTCACCATCATTCACACATAATCGCTCTCTTTTGCAGAGGCACCCAGATATGACAGTTTAGATGTCACTCCAAACAGCCAATTTCCCAAACCCCTCCTTTAAAGTTTAGCATTGTACTTCCCACCTCCAGGACTCAAATCTGGCTAACTGGTTTCCTTAAATCCCTTCATAAAATGTTACCCTGCTCACTCTCAACAGCTCGTCAAGTCCCAAAAACCATTCATCTCCATTCACTCTTAACATGCTCACACATGCCTGCTGCATGTCCATGCCTCTTGCACACAAAACCTCTTTTACCCTCTCCTCCATCCTTTCTTAGGATGACCCCTACCCCTCCTCCCTTCCACTACAGATTTATACACCCTCCAGATCAACCTATTTTGCCCCATCCTCTCTAAATGACCATACCACCTCAGTAACCCTTCTTCAGCCCTCTGAATAATACTTTTAGTAACTCACACCTCCTCCTAATTTCCACATTGCAAATTCTCTGCATAATATTTACACCACACACATTGCCCTTAGATACGACATCTCCACTGCCTCCAGCCTGCAGCATTTACAACCCATGCTTCATATCCATATAAGAGTATTGGTACCACTACACTCTTATACATTCCATTTTTTGTCTCCACAGATATCTCAATGAACTACTCACCTTTTTTCCTTCATCATTTCTATGGTTCTAGGTAGTAGGTGGGTAGAAACAACCACCAGGGAGGTACTACTATCTTGCCAAGTGTGAAATGGAAACCTGTAGTAATTGTTTTACTTGATGGTAAGATTGCTGGTGTCTTTTTTTTGTCTCATAAACATGCAAGATTTCAGGTACATCTTGCTACTTCTACTTCTACTTACATTTAGGTCACATTACACATGCACTTACAAGCATATATATACACACCCTTCTGGGTTTTTGCTGTTTTTCTTACTAGTTCTTGTTCTTGTTTATTTCCACTTATCTCCATGGGGAAGTGGAACAGAATTCTTCCTCAGTGAACTATGCGTGTTGTAGGAGGCAACTAAAATGCCAGGAGCAAGAGGCTAGTAGCCCATCTCCTGTATATATTACTAAATGTAAAAGGAGAAACTTTCGTTTTTCTTTCTGGGCCACCCCGCCTCGGTGGGATGTGGCCGGTGTGTTGAAAGAAAGAAGAAACATGCAAGGTTTCAGGTACATCTGGCTACTTATACTTACACTTAGGTCATATGCATGTACAAGCATATACAGTGGAACCTCGTTTTTCGCCCGTAATCCATTCCAGAAGGTATGCCTAAATTCGAACGGCCTAATGTAAATACAATTAATGTAAATACAATTAATCTATTCCAGACACCCAAAAACTTTAACAAAAAATATACATTTTTTAAAGATTAATTATAGTTTTACATACACAAAACAGTGAGAACTAAATAAAAATAAATGAACATTTAAATCACTATCACTATTACATACCTTTATTGAAGATTCTTGTTGGCTTATGGAGAGAGGGAGGACTGATTATTGTTTGAAAGGGGAATCCCCTCCATAAAGACTTCAGGTATCAATGCTCTGTCTGGGGGTTACCCTCCCTGCCTGCCTGCTACACTCCCTGCCTCCCCTTCCACACCCTTTTTCCCTGCCTCCATGCTACACTCCCTGCATTCCTGTTACACTCCCTCCATGCTACATTCCCTGCATGTCTGCTACACTCGATGCATGCTGCTACACTCCCTGCCTGCCTGCTACACTCCCTGCCTCCCTTCCACACTACCTGTTTCCCTGCCACATTCCTGCGTCCCTGCTATACTCCCTCCATGCTACACTCTCTGCATGCCTGCTACACTCCCTCCATGCCTGCTACACTCCCTCCATGCTACACTCTCTCCATGCTACACTCCCTCCATGCTACACTCCCTCCATGCTACACTCCCTGCATGCCGGCTACACTCAGTGCACGCCTGTTACACTCCCTGCTCCCTTCCACACTCCCTTTTTCCATGCTACACTCCCTGCATGCCTGCTACACTCCCTCCCTCCATGCTACACTCCCTGCCCATGGTGGCTTATTTCACAGTCACACTTAATAAACAAGCCACATCAGCTTCCTAATATGGCCAATATGTGAGGCAACGACCGAAATATGGAGCACAATTTCCGCCAAAAAACCAGCCTAAGTATAAATCAGCAATAACACAGAGCGGGGGCGAAAAACGAGGTTCCACTGTATATAACACACGCCCCTCTGGGTTTTCTTTTATTTTCTTGCTAGATATTGTTCTTGTTTATTTCCTCTTATTTCCATGGGGAAGTGGAACAGAATTCTTCCTCCATGAACCATTGTGTGTCATAAGAGGTGACTAACATGCCAGGAGCAAGGGGCTAGTATACCTTTTCTCCTGTATATACAGGTTTCCCTCAACATTCACGTTTTCAGCTTTCGCGGGCTTCACACATTCGCGAATTCCCAAACGCCAAATTCCCAGCCACCAAATTCCCAGCCGCCAAATTCATATTCAAGTTTCCCGCCACCTGCGAGTCCCTACTACCCTCCCACTGACCCCCGCAACTGGCAGCCAGCCCTCCCACCACTCAGTGTGGTGAGTGTTTTGTTTGTTCATTATTTGCTATTAAACTGCAGTATAAATAATGTAAACCCATTCATGACTGCATATTGGAATGGCTATTCGGACAGGTATTAGACGGTGACATGTGTTTACTCTTGAACACAGCAAAGAATCAAACATTTCTGCTACTGCTAATAATAACAATAGTAATAATAATAATAATAATAATAATAATAATAAATACGATATAATTGAAGAAGGAAGTTGTACAAAAATACGAGGGAGTGGTTGACACATCGTCAGTGTGGCTTTGTTTATGCTGGAGTGAGCATTAGTCTCCCTGCTCTTCTAAACATTTCACAATAATTCATTGTGTTTGGTACTTGTAGATTGAGTGCGACTGGAGTGGTAGAGGCAGTGGTTGAGGCAGCTGTTGAGGCAGCGATTGAGGCAGCTGTTGAGGCAGCGATTGTGGCAGTGGGCGAGGCAGCTGTTGAGGCAGCTATTGAGGCAGTGGGTGAGGCAGCTGTTGAGGCAGTGATTGAGGCAGTGGGTGAGGCAGCTGTTGAGGCAGCTGTTGAGGCAGCTGTTGAGGCAGCGATTGAGGCAGCGATTGAGGCAGTGGGTAAGGCAGCTGTTGAGGAAGCGATTGAGGCAGCTGTTGAGGCAGCGACTGAGGCAGTGGGTGAGGCAGCTGGTGAGGAAGCGATTGAGGCAGTGGCATTTAATAACATACATGTTATTAATAATAATAATACATGTTATTAATATGTACTATTATTATTTATAACACATATGTTATTAAATACCACTGCCTCAACCGCTGAATTATTGTGAAATTTTTGGAAGAGCAGGGAGACTAACGCTCACTCCAGCATAAACAAAGCCACACTGACGATGTGTCAACCACTCCCTCGTATTTTTGTACAATTTCCTTCTTCAATTATATCGTATTATTATTATTATTATTATTATTATTATTATTATTATTATTATTATTATTATTATTATTATTATTATTATTATTATTATTATTACTATTACTTTGTTTTTTTTTTTTGTTTTTTTTCAACAAGTCGGCCGTCTCCCACCGAGGCAGGGTGACCCAAAAAAGAAAAAATCCCCAAAAAGAAAATACTTTCATCATCATTCAACACTTTCACCACACTCGTACATTATCACTGTTTTTGCAGAGGTGCTCAGAATACAACAGTCTAGAAGCATACACATATAAAGATACACAACATATCCCTCCAAACTGCCAATATCTATTACTATTACTATTGTTATTATTAGCAGTAGCAGAAAGTTTGATTCTTTGCTGTGTTCAAGACTAAACACATGATGTCACCGTCCAATACCTGTCCGAATAGCCATTCCAATATGCAGTCATGAATGGGTTTACATTATTTATACTGTAGTTTAATAGCAAATAATGAACAAACAAAACACTCACCACACTGAGTGGTGGGAGGGCTGGCTGCCAGTTGCAGGGGTCGGAGGGAGGGTAGTAGGGACGCGCAGTGGTGGAGGCATTGGTGGAGTCTGTGGTATTTAATAACATACATGTTATTAAAGCATAACATGTATATATTTAGTACAATTTACGACGTTTTCACGTATTTTATGATTGTTCATGGTTCAACAAGTTAAGGAGGCAGTATTTATTTATTTATTTATTTATTTATTTAAAAATTTGAGCACACATACAGAGGTACAACAAATACAGGTAAGAGCAGTATGCCAAAGCCACTTATACTATGCATAGCATTACGGGCTGGCTTAAAATTAACTTAAGATTAACTAAGCAATGATGAAATCAGTGATAAAACATTAATGTAAACGGGTTTACTAAAAAGCACAAGTGAGTTTTAAAAGACAGGTATAGGGTTGTTGCATTGTTGTACATTCGTAAATGGGTTTTCTTTATAGTGTATTTAAAAAATAAAAAGTTAATTGGGTTTTAGGTTAACATTTATGTGATAAATTGTGAGAAACATTTAAGAAAAAAATTTAAAAGGGTTAGTTATTCGTATTTATTGGTTTTTTGGGTGAAAAGTGTCTTTAGAAGAGATTTAAATTTTATAAACAGGTAGTTTTCTTTTATTTACGGAAATGTTTCCCGTTTTAGGGGCCTTTTTTGTGCATTGATTTTTTACATAGTGTGAGATGGACACGGGGAACATAAAAGAGTGATCTTGCCTTGTGTTGGTCAGGTTCTGTTGAGGTTGGCAGGAGATGTTTGAGGGGGGGTTAAAATTTAATTTAAGGTTCAATGTAGTAAAGGTGCAGTGTAAGTAGGATTTTTGTATGGTGAGGAGGTTTAGTTATTGAATTTTGGGTGGATGTTGCCATAGGAGAATTTGTTATCTTCAAACTGCACCCTTTTTTTGGGGAAAATTTGGCTGGATGGTTACTTGTTTTGAGCCCCATCACAAATTCCATAGGTGAGATAGGGTAAATAAAGAGTGATTGGGGCCAGGGGGCTACTGTGGAGCATAGTACGTACTTCGATATTCCCTCAGTCTGGAAATTTTCTTAAAAATTTGTTTATAGGTTTTTGAAATTTACTATTACAAGGTGGATTCCTAAGAATTTTTCCCTCGTTAGCTTTGTGATAGGGATCCTTTACTTATTTTAAAGAGGGACATCTTAGCTCTGTTCCCAAAACTGAATGAAGTAGGTTTTGTCAATTTGTAAGTTGTTAGTCCTCATCCGGGTAGATATTTCTGAAATTCGGTTTTCAGTATTGGCAGCGTGCGGGTCGGGTGGAAAAGACATGTAGCGTCACTGCAAAGTGTGGGTTTGATAATTGCAAGCATTTGGTAGGTCATTTAAAAGGAAAAGAGAAGGGGGCCCAAGGAAAACTTCCCGTGGGACCCCAAACTGAAATTGGTTTTGCAGAGGAGTTTGCCCCATTTGCATACACTATTGGCTTTTTTTGTGAGGTATGATTTGGGGTAGTTGAGGGAGTGCCTCTTATCCCATAGTGTGACAATTTTCGTGGACAATCTGGTAAATGTATAAAAAGCTTTACGTAAGTAAATGAAGACCCCCGGGGGGGGATTTCTTTTTTCTCTATTGCAGTGTAATTGTTCTAGCATTGTAAAATGCTCTTTAGTATTTTTATTGGGCCTGAACCCAAAATTTGGCAGGGGTTGGTATTTTTTTGGGAGATAAGGTAGGATAGTTCTTTAGAATTAATTTTTTTTCGAAGATTTGAGAAGGGTGTAATTGGATATTGGCCTATAGTATTCAACTCTGTTTGGTCCCCCTTTGTGGATGGGGGGTGACCCTTGCTTTTTTTAGTACTGTGGGGATTTTGGAGGATTCAAGGGATTTTTTAAAAGAGTGTTGCAATGTTTGGTGATAACTTTTACACTTTTTTTATATAAAGGGTGGTAAGGTTTTAATCTCCTGCCTTGTTTTTAGTGTGTTGATAAAAAGGGAACTTCGTAGGGTTATCGGAGCTAGGAACAGTGTTTTTCGGGTTTGCCGGTGGGTAGTCATTTGGTGGGGTATCTGAGCTGGGGTTTTATTGGCAAGGTTTTGTCCTATAGTGGAGAAAAATATTGGTCTGTTTGCGTTTTTGTTGGGGGGAGTTGGGGGTTTATCTGATTTTGCTAATTTTTTTTTTTGCATTTCGTGATATCTTTTTTGTTCCTAAATTTCTTTAGGGTTTTCCAGTCTTTTTTTTTACCCTGTAAATTGGTAATCTGTTCTCAAATACAATTTTTTTGCCCTTTTATCAGGGGGTTAGGATTGAAAGAAAAGTTTTGTTTGGTCTTGGATGTACCCATTTTGTACTGTTTTTTTATTTTGGGTTTTTTATTTTGGTTTGAGAATGCTGGGGGTTTGCCAGGGGCTGTTCAGTCTCTTTCTGTCATCGTTTAGTTTTTTTAGGGGAGTGCTTGTTTTAAGGTATTGGTCTTTTTTTGAAAAATTAATACATTCGTCAAATCTGTTAGATTTTTAGCTCAGGTCCAGTCAATGTTTGCTACTGCTGTTGTGATTATTTAAAGGCGCCTCATTGTAAGTCGAAAGGGGACTTTGAGTGCTTGGGGGAATTTTTAAAAGGTTAGAGGAAACGGGTATGGGCTGTGGATTATCTGAAAAATGCTGATTTTTAAAGGGGGTTTTGGGTTGGTCCAATGTGGCAATAGGAAACACTAGTCTCGTAAATCTTGTAGGTTTTTTTTACTGTTTGGGAGCAACATACAGTTACCATGTGTTTGTAATTCAGTAACGTGTGGGGTCCTGGTTTGCAGGAGTTTTTTGAAGTCACCGGGGGTAGTAAGTGATCTTTGTTCATGCGTCATCGTTACAACTTTCCAGGTTTTTTACAAATTGGCTAATGTTTGACTGTGGCTCTGTAGATGTTTTCAAAGTGAGGGTTTTTGTAGGTTTTGGATTTTAATTTGGTATTAAAATTCCCCCTGTTCATCCCTTGTGCAAGTATTGGATACATTCTAGTTGGTCTGAGTAGTATATGGCTGTGCCACCCCTTTTTGGGGCTGGCCTCATTTGTATGGTGTTAACCCGGAATGGGATAAAATCTGTACTATCAGGCTTTTTGCCAGGTTTTAGTTAGTTAATGATGGACATATTGGCATGTAAGGAATTTAGTAATGTATGAGGTATCGTAATCTTGCTTAAAAATCTGATATTTAGTTAAGATAGTTATGTTTTTGTTGGGATGAGAAGTGCCTTTTTATTTTTTCTGCATGTGTAATTTCAGAAAATGTTTTATTTATTTTAAATCTTAAAAAAGATTTTATCAGGATCAATTCTTGTAATAAAATTTTAGTGAATCATAGTTTGAATTTAATAAAAAACAAAATAAATATCTTAACTAAAAAATACACCGAATTATTTAACAAATGTAAAAATTTTAATAGCTAAAGGGAGTTTTTTTTTTTTTTTTTTTTTTTTTTTTTTTTTTTAAACAAAATAAAAAGGGGACAATATAAAAGGGGCTAAACAAATAATATGATCAAATAAGGAGCTTGGGAATATGAAGTAGGGGAATATTAAAGGGAATTCTTTAAAGTTAAATTAAGTATAAAATAATAATTAAAAGGGATAATATAAGTTTGGGGTGAAAAATAAATGGTAATTTAAAAAATAGCTTTGGAATATAATGGCAAGATTGTGAACTTATTTTACTTTGCACCTAGAATCACCTTGATTTTTAACAATTGGTGAAATATAAATAGGTATTTATAAAGCTAAAATAAAAGGGGAAAAATATATAAGGGACAAAATTAAGTAATGGTAAACAAAGTTAATGGAAGGTTTGGCCATGAAATTAAAATTTTAGGAGAAGATTGATTTGTAATATTAAAAAAAATTTTAGCATTTATCACTAAAAGTAAAAAAAATGAGGTAGTTGGGACTAGCTAGCAAAAGATAGTTTGGGGACTTTTCAAAAAAAGTAATTGGGGAAAATACACTTTTGCATACACAATAAAATGACTAAAAAAACAAGTAGTGATAAACAAAATTAAATGGACAGGTAAGTATTGTATTATATTTCCCTACAATATATTTGGGCACCAAACATTCACGGTTTTTCAACATTCGCAAGGCTCTTGATCCCCTAACCCTCGCGAATGTTGAGGGAGACCTGTATTACTAAATTTAAAAAGAGAAACTTTTGTTTTTCTTTTTGGGCAACCCTGCCTCGGTGGGATATGGCCAGTTTGTTGAAAGAAAGATAGAAAAAAAAATTCTTTGATTAATCTCATCGTTCATAAACCCATCTGCTGATAAATTTGCCTCGGTGGGAAACAGCCGATGTGCTAAAAAAAAAAAATGTAAATATTAATAGTTATTATATAATTGTTATAATCATAACTAAGTGATAAATCACAAAGGTGATACAGCACTGCAGAGCAGGGCATGCTAAAGGTTTAATATACTTGATCAAAGACTACTGAAGGTGGAGAGTATAACAGAGGTAGAGTTAGTAAGGCTGGTGTGCAGTGCTAAAGGAAGTACAGCCTCTCCTCACCTGACAGAATTTTGTTCCTAAAACCACATCAATAAACAAATTTGTCGCTAAATGAGGAGCATACCATAATGGTAGTGGGTTTATGTCAGCCATCTTTGATATTGCTTTAATGTCACCCATGCACCATTTATAACATTTTTAGTATATTAAATGTTTATGCAGTAGTGTACTGTATATTGTAATGAACAGAATATACATTATAATACACATTAGTATTTAGGTATGCATGCTGGTCAGAGAACCCATTGTAAGTCTGAGTCGTTGGTAAAGGAGTACGTCGCTAAGTGAGGAGAGGCTGTATAATCAAAGTTAACCCTTAAACTGTCCAAACATAGATCTATGTTCACGTGCGTAGCGCTCCGACCTTGATTTTCCCCATTAGAAAGCATGTAAAAAAACGTAGATCTTTGTTCGGAGCCCCCCCGCACGTGGATGTAGATCTATGTTTGGACAGTTTAACCCTTTCAGGGTTTCAGCCGTACTAGCACGGCTTACGCACCAGGGTCCTTGACGTACAAGTACTCGTAAATTCTTGCGCCTTCAAATCTAGTGAGAGAAAGCTGGTAGGCCTACATATGAAAGAATGAGTCTATGTGGTCAGTGTGCGCAGTATAAAAAAAAATCCTGCAGCACACAGTGCATAATGAGAAAAAAAATCTTTGACCGTGTTTTTGGATTAAAACCGTGACTTTGCACTGTATTTTCGTAGGGTATTTATTTTTGTATTCTAGTTTTCCAGGTCTCATTGTAGAGAATGGAACACATATTACAGAAATTGAGATAATTTTGACTGGTTTTACAATGAAAAGCACCTTGAAATTGAGCTCAAAGTAGCAGAAATGTTTGATTTTTACCAAAGTTCAAAAGTAAACAAATCATGCTAAGTGTCCAATACACGTCAACTGGTGAGTCTAATATTCTTTCACAAGTGAGCTGATATTATTTATACCATTTCTACACTAATGCAGTAGTCTGCCTAACAGTAAATCTTCTATTTTCTTGTGAGAATAAAAATTAAAAATGGAAAGCAAAAGAATGTAAGAGGGGTGTGGAGACATGACTAATAAACAGAGGAAATGTTATTTCAGTGCCAGGAATGTCGTTCTTGTTTATTCTGGACCCTTTTTGGAAATTGGCATCCTTTGAAATTTGTGTGAAATTGGCAAAATTGCTAAATTCTGAGTACTGTATTGGATAGTTGAAATCGGTAAATTGGTGGTTTCTTGTACTCATTCGATAGAAAAAATGAAGTTCTAGCGAAATAATTATGATTTTTGTCGACTAGTACATTGGAATTGGCCGAAAATAGGGCTCAAAGTGGGCAAAATCGCTGATGCGTAAACATCGTCGAGACCACTAACTTCGCAAGAGCATAATTCCATAAGTTTTCCATCAAATTTCATACTTTTGGTGTCATTATGATTGGGAAAAGATTCTCTATCTTTTCATAAGAAATTTTTTTTTTTTTTTTTTAAATTTGGGGGACCCTGAGAACAAGTCTCTGAGAGGGCCTGTGGACCCTGAAAGGGTTAAGGGTTAATATTTATTATATAATACCCCTTGAACTTCAAATTATATTAAATTATTATTATATTCTGTAGGTAGTAGGTTGGTAGACAGCAACCACCCAGGGAAGTACTACCGTCCTGCCAGATGACTGCGAAACAAAAACCTGTAACTGTTTTGCATGATGGTAGGATTGCTGGTTTCTTTTTCTGTCTCATAAACACGCTAGATAACAGGGATATCTTGCTACTCCTACTTACACTTTGGTCACACTTCACAGACACGCACATGCATATATATATACATACATCTAGGTTTTTCTCCGTTTTCTAAATAGCTCTTGTTCTTCTTTATTTCTTCTATTGTCCATGGGGAAGTGGAAAAGAATCTTTCCTCCATAAGCCATGTGTGTCGTATGAGGCGACTAAAATGCCGGGAGCAATGGGCTAGTAACCCCTTCTCCTGTAGACATTTACTAAAAAGAGAGAAGAAAAACTTTATAAAACTGGATGCTTAAATGTGCGTGG
>NW_026473342.1:0-11433 GCF_026875155.1 Cherax quadricarinatus | reverse complement strand
CCCCAGTATTTTCTTTTTACAACCCCATCAAAAATATAAAAACCCCCCCATGGTGACATTAACACCCTGTCTAAGACTTACTTTTCGGGGAAGTAGTCTCCCCCTCTTTACACACCCAACCGGGCCTCGATCCTAATAAAAATCTTACAGTTTTTAGTAACTTATCCCCTATTCTATATACTTGCAACATCGGCCCACATTGCTTCCCTACCATTATCAAATCCCTTTTTTTTAAACCCATAAATAATAAAACCCCCTATTTTTATCTAAATACTGCTCACATATATGTTCAAAACATTTGATCTACCATCCCCTCCCATCTAAAACCCCTTGCTCATCCCCAATTCACTTCTGTCTTGCTTAAATTTTTCATAAAAACCCACTGTACACTTTCCTGGTTACTCATAAGCTTTTTGTTCTTTCTTTCAACCCCCGGCCGTATCCCACCGAGGCGGGGTGGCCCAAAAAGGGAAAAACGAAAGTTTTCCTTTTAATTTAGAAATTTTATACGGGAGAAGAGGTTACAGCCCCTTCTCCCCGGTTTTTTAGCACCTTTTACAACCCCAAAAGGTACGGGGAAATTCTGTTCCTTTTTCCCCAGGAGAAAAAGGGAAATAAACAAGAATAAGAACTAAAAAAGAAAAAAGAAAAAAAACCAGAGGGTGTGTATTTATGTGCTTTACTGTATGTTTTAGGTGACCAATTAAGAGAAAAAAGACTACCAAAATTTTGCTGTTCAGAGACGAAAAAAGGACACCGCAACCCTACCATCAGTAAAACAATACGGGCTTTTTTTTTAAAACCCCATTTGGCAGAACGGTAGTCCCTCCCGGGGGGTTCTGTCTACCAACCTATGACCAGTAACTTTTTCCCTCTGAATTTTTACAATCTTTCTGTGCCCCTTCCCTTTATAAAAAAGGACAAACACCTCTCCACCAATCCTGGGTACCTTCCCCCTTTCTACTTTTCTTCTTCTTTTTTTTCACACACCGGCCGTTCCCACCGAGGCGGGGGGCCCAAAAAGGAAAAAACGAAATTTTTCCCTTTTACATTAGTAATTTTTACAGGAAAAAGGGTTTTACTAGCCCCTTGCTCCGTTTTAGTTGCCTTTTACAACCGCATGGCTTCGGGGAAAAATTCTGTTCCCTTCCCCATGGAGTAAGAGGAAATAAACAAAAAAAAACTAGAAAAAAAAAAAAAAACCCCAGAGAGGTGTTATATATGTGCTTGTACAGTATTTAGTTTCCCAAAGTGTAAGTAGAATAACAAAACCTAAAATTTTCATGTTCATGAGACAAAAAAGGAACCAGCAATTCCCATCATGTAAAACAATTACAGGCTTTCTTTTTACACTCAGTTGGCAGAACGGTGTACCTCCCTGGGGGGTTTGCTGTCTCCCAACCTATGACTCAGTAAATTATTCCTCTGTAATTTTTAAAATCTTTTCGGGCCCCCTTCCCTTTATAAAAAAGGACTAAACACGTCCCCACCAACCCCTAGGTCCTTCCCCTCTTTCATACTTTTTATTAAACAAAAAAAAAACCCCCCTACACTTTCCCCCCCCCCCCCCAGCTTTTAACATTTCTGTCATGACCCGTCAGTTCCAGCTGCTTTACCCCCTTTTCATTCTACTAATGCCTCACGCCCTCCCCCACACTCACATCCTCTTCTTACTCCTAAAAGAGGGTATCCCCCCCGGGCCCATGCAGGGAATTTTATTTCCCCCCTTCTTCGTCGACATAAAAAAGTTCCTCAAAAAATTTTCCGCCATTCCCCATACCCCATTCCCTTACAAAATCCCTACTCTGTTTTTAACTGAAAACCCCCATTTTTTCCCCTGGCTTTTTTAACTTGTTTAACCCCAAAATTTTTTTTTATTATTTTCATTAAATTTTTTGACAGTACTCTCCCCTCAAAATCTGCTCTCCTTTTGCACTCTTCACCCCACCCCTTTTTCCCTTTTTTCCCTTCCATTACTTCCCCTTTTTTAAAACATTGCTTTGTAAATACCTCTCTAAGCTCCCTTTTTTCTCTTTTATCACCCCTTTACTTATCTTTCCCCACCAATACTCCTTTCCTCCTGCACCCACCCCCCTATAACCCAAATTCTCCCCCACATTCTAATACTGCTTTTTTAAAAATATTCCAACCCTCTTCACCCCCCCCCCCTTTTTAACCGCACCCCCCCACTTTTGCCAATAGTGCTTTTTTTCACCCAAACTTCCTCCCCCCTTATTTTTTACCTCTTGTTGTTGCCATTTTCCTCTTTCCCTCTACCTCTAACCTAACTGTAGTACAACTAGAAAATGACCAATTATAGTTGCCCCTCTTTAAAATGTACACCCTGGACCTCCCCATCAACCTTTTTCCCCCAAAATACTAACTAAAAAAAACTACTTTCATTAGGCACATCTCCCCTTGTTTATTTATTTACCCCCTTTTTTCAAAAAATATGTATTTTTACCAAACCTTTTTACACATACAAAATTTAAAGGGCTCCCCATTTTCTTTCCCCCCTGGCAACCCAAAATTTGTTACTACCCTCCTTTTTTTTCCCACTTTGCATTAAATCCCCCCCAAAAAGTACCTCACATTTGGTTCAAAACCCCCCCACACATTCAACTTTTTCCCAAAATCTTCCTCTCCTCTATACTTCTTTTTTCCCAGGTGCATAAACTTACTATAACCCACTTTTTCCTCCAACCTTTTTTTTACTCCCATAATCCTTGAATTTTATTTATGTCCCCATTTCCCGCCAAGCTTTTCCTTCAACATTATTACATCCCCCCTTTTTGCTCAACTCTGTTAGAAAACCCCCGACCAATCCCATTTATTCCTCTCCACTGAAACCACCCCCCCCCTTTCGCTTTGTTTCACTTAAAACCCCGGGCACCAGTTCTTCTATTCTAACATCCACAATCATCTCTTTCTTTCATTTGCCACACCCCGCACTTTTGCTTCCACTTTTACAATTTTCTTCTTCTTATTTTTTTTTGTATTTTTACAGGAAAAGGGGTTACTTGCCCCCTTGTTTTCCCGCTTTTTTGTTTACTTTTTCAAACGCATGGCTTACGGAGGAAAGATTTCTTACTCCACTTCCCCTGGGTAAAAAGGAAAAAATAATAAAACAAGAACTAAGATAAAACAAGAAAACTCAGAAGTGTGTGTATAAACTGTATATGATGTTTAGTGCGACCTAAGGGGAAGTAGAAGTACCCAAAACGTACGGGGTAATCTTTTTAAAATTTTTGAGACAGACGAAAGACACCAGAATCCACGTCAGAAAACAATTACAGGGTTTCTTTTACACTCACTTTGGGAAAAACGGAGTCTTTTCCCCGGGTGGTTTTGTCTACCAACCTACTACCATAAATTCCATAAAATAAAAATTTTTTTTTTTTAACAAAAACCCGGGCAATCCACCGAGGCGGGTCCCAAAAAGAAAAACGAAAGTTTCTCTTTTTAAATTCGTAATAATTTAAAAGGAGAAGGGGGGTTTTAGCCCCTTTTCTCCCGGATTTTAGGCGCCTCTTACAAATGCATGGGTTAGGAGGAAGAATTTGTTCCCCTTCCCGGAGATAAAGAAAAAAACAAGAACAAAAAGTAAGAAAAAAGAAGAAAACCCAGGGGGTGTGTGTTATATATATATATGTTGCTTGTACATTTTATGTGTTGTGTGACCCGTGTAAGAAATGTAGCAAGACGTCCTGAAAAACTTGTGTTTTTGAAAAAAGAAAAATGGACACCAGCAAACCCACCATCAGTAAAACAAATTTCAGGGTTTATTTTACACTCCCTGGCAGGACGGTTACCCCCTGGGGGGTTTCGTCCCACCAAACCTACTATGTAAAACCTATAAATACCATAATAAAAAAACCTTCCCATTCTTTTTCTTGTAAGGTAGCTCTTAACCCTTTTTTAAAATATCCAAACTAAATTCGTTCCTGCGAGTGCTTCAAATTTGATCTTGTTTTTTCTATTTTAAATATTAAAAAAATTTAAGAGTAGATTAAGTTTTTTTTCACTTTCAAAGTAAAAAAAAAAAAAAAGACTACGTTTTTTTAAATACTTTCAAATGTCAAAAAACGTGATCTAAACATTTGGGGCAGTTTTAAAATTTAATACTGTAAAATTTCCTCTCCCCCTTATGAGACCTGGTCTGGGACTGGGGTGTGGGGGAAAAATTCCCCAGACCCTCAAACAGATAAAAGAAAAAAGGGGACAGAAGACTTGCAAAAAATTAAAAAAAAAGTAATGAAAAATTTTTATTTTCCCTGTCCTTTTTACTGTTCCCGAAAATTTTATTTTTTAGCAATTTTTAGTATATCTAAAGAGTAAGCCCTCAAATTTTTTAACTTAGATATTAACTGTCGTTTTTAATTTCCAGGGTAAAAATGAATGGGAGCCTCATTTTGGCAGAAATGCCAGATATGATTTTTTTTAAGAAGTCCCAGGGCAAAAAAAGGGATGGGTAAACCTTGTATTCTATCCTCTTTTGGCCCCCAGGTATGTTAAAAAAAAAAATTCTTTCAGTTTTATATGGTTTTGAGTGTAATCATTTATAAACATTATTTATTGTAACATATAAAACTAAGTACTTCCAAAAAGTGAGTTTATTTCCTGTGAGTAAAATATTGTTTTGAAAATATTTCAGAATTTTTAACTCGACACCAAAGGGTGTTGGGTGGTAGCGAACCCAAACAAATGCAATGCGTTGTGGTACCCAGGAAGGGGTAGCCATGAGTGTCTTCCAGCACGACACACATCGTGATCTGGCCACCTGGGTTAAGGTCTTGGTGCAGGGTGCGCACACCGCTGTTCAGAGACAGAAAGAAGTTGCTTGTTGTAAGTTTTCCTTCAAATTGATGACTAGTAGTAGTAGTAGCTGCTTTACCCCCTTTCATTCTACGTAATGCCTCACGTACCTCCACCACACTTACATTCTGCTCTTCTTCACTCCTAAAAGATGGTATACCTCCCTGGCCAGTGCATGAAATTACCGCCTCCCTTTCTTCCTCAACATTTAAAAGTTCCTCAAAATATTCTCGCCATCTACCTAATACCTCCCTCTCCCCATCTACTAACTCCCCTACTCTGTTTTTAACTGACAAATCCATTTGTTTTCTAGGCTTTCTTAACTTGTTTAACTCACTCCAAAACTTTTTCTTATTTTCATTAAAATTCCTTGACACTGCCTCTCCCACTCTATCATCTGCTCTCCTTTTGCACTCTCTCACCACTCTCTTCACCTTTCTTTTACTCTCCATATACTCTACTCTTCTTATAACACTTCTGCTTTGTAAAAACCTCTCATAAGCTACCTTTTTCTCTTTTATCACACCCTTTACTTCATCATTCCACCAATCACTCCTCTTTCCTCCTGCCCCCACCCTCCTATTACCACAAGCTTCTGCCCCACATTCTAATACTACATTTTTAAAACTATTCCAACCCTCTTCAACCCCCCCACTACTCATCTTTGCACTAGCCCACCTTTCTGCCAATAGTCACTTATATCTCACCCAAACTTCCTCTTCCCTTAGTTTATACACTTTCACCTCCCTCCAAATATTTTGAAAAATAAAAAAATTTTTTTTTGTTTTTAAATTAAAGAGGGCAATTTTCTGTGTGGTATAAGACCAAAAAAAAATTTTAGGATCAGTGCTTAGCCAAGATATAAGACCCCAAAGTTGGCTCTGGATGCTCACCAGATGGCAACATTCAGTCCTGCTGCTTGCAAAAGTGTTGCCGATTTACCTTTTTTTTTCTCGTTTTTATTTTAATTTATGTAATTTTTATGTTCTGATAATTACAATTTATAATAGTTCTTGTGATTTCACAGCCAATCTTTGTTCTGACATTAACCCTTTGACTGTTTCAGGGCCCTCTCTGAAACTGTCATTCTATGTCGCCAAATATTCGAAAAAAAAAAAAAATTATTTTTTCTTATGAAAATGTTAGGAATATTTTTACTAGTGTTTTAAGCCTAAAAAAAAAAAATTTTTGCCATCAGTACTTACCGAGATATAGAGCCGCAAAGTTTGCAGAAATTGACGTGCGTACGGCAACAGCGGCGACTGCCGCCCCACCCGGTATTCTTTTATTTACTCTAATTCAAAGGTTTCTTGCATTTTTCAATATTTTTCTTTTCCAGGTAACTTATGTGGCCTGTGAGACCAATGTAAGGTGCATTGTTCAAATATACACTCATTATTTACAACACAATAACAGAACAAACTTTATCACTATTAGTTTGTGTATACACTTTGTTTACACAAACAAACAATACAAAACAATGTTTATTACTATTGTTCCATAATATATATACATATGTACAGTCACTAACCACGTTCCTAGAACTGTTTGCAGCTTGTGGGAACTCTTTGAAACATGGGTATATGCAGAGGGGCACTTCACACTCCTCACACATAAAACGAGTGTCTCTGCGTGTTTGTGGGCGTTTTGTGGTATGCATACATACATAACACCTCTTCTGAGCATTTTTCTTGGCAGTAGTAGGAGGCAGTTGTATGGGGTAGTGATCACCAGGCCTCAAACGAGATGACGTCTGTGGGCGCTGGTCTATTGCAGGAGTTGCTCCTTTGTACTTTGCAATTATTTGTCTGATTACTGACAGGCAAAATTCACCATATTTTGGTGTTTTGTTGGTCTTCAACTTGTATATGTTATAAGCATTTAGCATAGAGATATCAACAAGATGGAAAAAAATTTTGATATACCACTTATAACTCTTGCGTACACAGTCTGCAAACCCAATCTGCATGTCACATTTGTCCACTAAGCGCTTTATTGAGGTTGTAGTCCATGACAGCTGCAGGCTTTAGAATGGGTTCATTGGTCTCTCTGTTGTCCCTGCCACTGGGTAACCATTTCGTTTGTGTGAACTGATGTCAACAATGTGACATCACGTTTGTCATGCCACCGAAATGCCATGATGTCCATTGGCAGCAAAGGCTTGCACCTCACCTCTGCGAGTGCCAGCGTCGAACCTTGGCATATGTTTGCGATTACCACGCACTGTGCCACACACGTCTGTCAAGTTCACTCGCCAAGAAATCACTGAGTAAGGGGCTTGTGTACCAGTTATTCAGTAAAATAACATTTGCCCCTTACCAAGATATGGTTCCATCATTGTTCAAAACCACATCACCAGAGATACCCAATAACTTCATGGTATCTCTCAAAGTATTACTGCCAGTGTACACAATAATATCTAAAACAAGACCACTTCTGCAATCACACAGTACAAATAGCTTTATACCAAAGCGTTTCCTCTTGCTTGGTATATATTGCTTGAATGAGAGTCTTCCTTTGAATAAAATCAAGGACTCATCAATAAACAAGCTTCCTGAAGGGATAAAAATACATGCAGCACTTTTGTTTCAGGTACATAAACACATTTCTTATCTTATATAACCTGTCGCTTCTGTCAGGCCTGGTTTTGTCTGAAAAGTGTAACATACGCAACAGTATCAGGAAACGATTGACACCTATAATGTCACTAAAAACCTGGGGTTGAAATCAGGCGATCTGTTGTCCAGTATGTGGTGACAGTGTGCTTATACACATGTGGCATAAGCATTATTGTGGCAAAAAACAGGTACATCTCTGCCACAGTTGTCTCCTTCCACTTGTGTAGCCGTGATTTGGTGAGAGAATTGTATTTGCCATGGTGTAATCACAGTATGTATTTGTTTCCCTGACAATGATGTCCATCAGGGGTTCATCGAAAAATAACTCAAAGCAGTCCAGTTCACTGGCATTGTTCCCAAGTGGACCAAGATGGCTTTATTCCACTTTGTGTTTCATCAAAGTCATGGGGACTGGAACAAACTCGTCACCGTCCTGCCAATCCCAGATGCGGTCTGCTGGTGGGGTCTGGATATTGTACCGTGGTTGTGGCTGTGCAGGTTGTGGTGGTGCAGGTTGTGGCAGTGTGGGGTAGGGTGAGGCTGGTTGTTCTGCTGAGTCAGCTGCGTGGCTAGTAGCGTGGCCCGGTGATGGTGCCACATGGGCCGCGCCACCCTCACTATCACCACCACTGCCTCCTCCCTCACTGTCACCATTCATACCCATCGTTACAATATTCGTCATCTTCACTATCAGGTCGTGGTGTTGGGCCACGGGATGTGCTCCCAGAGTTTCTCCTTCCCCTTGGAACAACATATGAAACACTACCAGACCGCATGCTACGTCGTACATACTGGCGCTTCACTGGGGAATATTCACTCTCACTGTCACTAGAACTGCTTTCAATGACCTTGAAATCACTATCACTATCACTGCTATCATCAGAGTGTTGTACACGACCAAATAGTTTCCTCTTTCGTCCTGGTACAGGCGAACGTGAAAAGTGAACAAGCCGGCACAGCACCAGAGGTCGAAGGTTGTGGGTCATCTGGGTTTTCGTCACTATTACGTTATCCTGGGCACTTTTTTCGGTAACACTCACCCTTGAAAAACCCCTTGAATTCATTGTCACTGACATTTTCATCGCTGTTAAAAGCTATCACTTGGGAACAAAAGACCTCCAATCCGCCGAGGAGTGAGGAACTTCTTACCGAGAGGCATGGTGAAAATGGACTGACAACATGGCGTTCCCACAATGCACCGCTAGGTCCCAGATTTTTTTCACAGGGTGCACACCGACCACTGAGACCCATTCTCTCCCGTGTAGGCCTACCAGGCCTTTGGCGCTCGATTTGAAGCCGCTAGAATTTGTGCGTATAAATACGTCAGAAACATTGGCTCGTAAGACGTATTTATACGTTGGAAACAGTCAAAGGGTTAATATTATGTACTGAAATAGTACTCAGATAGTAACAGTCACACTGACAGGTGAACATTTTCACCTGCCTTGGTCATTTACTATTGTCTAGAGATATATACAGAGTATTTCTAGGTCCCAGCAATGTTTTAGACATGCTGGAGTATGAAACTCCTTGAAGAATGATGTTATGACAAGGGTCAGATAACAAGTGACAGCCAGTGACATTTGATGAATGTGTGCTGCTGCAGGGAACCATGCCTTTATGTTTTTACTCTTGCACACAAACATGTCTCTGTATGTCTGTCTATCTATCTGTCTGTCTGTCTGTCTGCCTGTCTGTCTGTCTGTTTAGCTCTGCTTATCTGTCTGTTTAGTTCTGCTTATCTGTCTTTCTGTCTTCTGTGTGTACCTGGAGTATAATATGAAACTCCTTGAAGAATGGTGTTATAACAAGCATCAGATGACAAGTGACAGCCAGTGACATTTGATGAATGTGCACTGCTGCAGAGAACCTTACATTTATATGTTTTTACTCTTGCACACAAACATGTCTCTGTATGTCTGTCTGTCAGTCTATCTATATCTGTCTGCCTGTCTATCTGTCTGCCTGTCTGTCTGTCTGCCTGTCTGTCTGTCTAGCTCTGCTTTTCTGTCTAGCTCTGCTTATCTGTCTTTCTGTCTGCCTCTGTGTGTGTGTGTCTTTCTACCTGCTTGTCTCTGTCTCAGGGAGTGGCTAGTAAACCTGTTGGTTTGTGGTGTATGGGCCACTCCCTAATTGCTGAGCAGGTGACACTGCTATTACTTGCATCATGTTTATTTATGTCTTATATCTACTTAGGTCACACTACACATACATGTACATGTTTATTTATACACACTCATCTGAGTTTTCTTTAATTTTATCTTAATAGTTCTTGGTCTTATTACTTTTCCTTTTATATCCATGGGGAAGTGGAATAAGAATCTTTCCTCCGTAAGCCACGCGTGTTGTAAAAGTCAACTAAAATGCCGGGAACAATGGGCTAGTAACCCATTTTCCTGTAATAATTACTAAAAAGAATAAGAAGAAGAAAATTGTCAAAGTGGGAAGTCTGAATGTGCGTGGATGTTGTGCAAATGATAAGAAAGAGATGATTGTGGATGTTATGAATGAGAAGAAGCTGGATGACCTGACTTTAAGTGAAACAAAGCTGAAGGGGATAGGAGAGTTTCAGTGGAGAGGAATAAATGGGATTAGGTCAGGGGTTTCAAATAGAGTTAGAGCTAAAGAAGGAGTAGCAATAATGTTGAAGGATAAGTTATGGCAGGAAAAGAGGGCCTACAAATGTATTAATTCAAGGATTATGTGGAGTAAAAAAAAGGTTGGATGTGAAAAGTGGGTTATAGTAAGCGTATATGCACCTGCAGAAGAGGAGAGAGAGATTTTGGGAAATGTTGAGTGAATGCGTGGAGAGTTTTGAACCAAGTGTGAGAGTAATGGTGGTTGGGAATTTCAATGCTAAAGTGGGCAAAAATGTTGTAGAGGGAGTAGTAGGTAATTTTGGGGTGCCAGGGGTAAATGAAAATGGGGAGCCTTTAATTGAGCTATGTGTAGAAAGAGGTTTGGTAATAAGTAATACATATTTTATGAAGAAGAGGATAAATAAATATACAAGGTATGATATAGCACGTAATGAAAGTAGTTTGTTAGATTATGTATTGGTGGATAAAAGGTTGATGGGTAGGCTCCAGGATGTACACGTTTGTAGGAGGGCAACTGATATATCGGATCATTATTTAGTTGTAGCTACAGTTAGAGTAAGAGGTAGGTGGCAAAAGAGGAAAATGGCAACAGTAAGCAAGTGGGAGGTGAAAGTGTATAAACTAAGGGAGGAGGAAGTTCGAGTGAGATATAAGCAACTATTGGCAGAAAGGTGGGCTGGTGCAAGTATGAGTAGCAGGGGGAGGGGGGTTGAAAAGGGTTGGAATAGTTTTAAAAATGCAGTATTAGAATGTAGGGCAGAAGTTTGTGGTTATCGGAGATGGGTGCAGGAGGAATGAGGAGTGATTGGTGGAATGATGAAGTAAAGGGTGTGATAAAAGAGAAAAGTTTAGCTTATGAGAGGTTTTTACAAAGCAGAAGTGTTATAAGAAGAGTAGAGTATATGGAGAGTAAAAGAAAGGTGAAGAGAGTGGTGAGAGAGTGCAAAAGGAGAGCAGATGATAGAGTGGGAGAGGCACTGTCAAGGAATTTTAATGAAAATAAGAAAAAATTTTGGAGTGAGTTAAACAAGTTAATGAAGCCTAGAAAACGAATGGATTTGTCAGTTAACCCTTTGAGGGTCGACAGGCCCTCTCCGAAACTCGTTCTCAGGGTCGGCCAAATTTAAAAAAAAAAAAAAATTATTTTCTCTTATGAAAAGATAGAGAATCTTTTCCCGATCATAACGACACCAAAAGTTTGAAATTTGATAGAAAACTTACGGAATTATGCTCTCGCAAAGTTAGCGGTCTCGGCGATGTTTACGGATCGGCGATTTTGCCCACTTTGAGCCCCATTTTCGGCCAATTTCACTGTACTAGTCGACAAAAAACATGAATATTTCGCTAGAACTCCATTTTTCTATCGAATGGGGGCAAGAAAAACCACCCATTTAAAAAAA
>NW_026473341.1:0-11185 GCF_026875155.1 Cherax quadricarinatus | reverse complement strand
TACCTGTTCATAAATTCAAGTCCTTCTCAAAGTTCACTTACTCACTCAAAACCAAATAAATACTGAATAACTGAACCATATAAATTGTATATCCTAAATGTTACTCAAAATTATATCACACAAATTTAAACCTAACTTTGTTTTTTTTTTTTTTAAATACACTCCCTTTGTATGAACAGCAATGCATGCAACCACATGACCTGTCTTTGTAATACTCATTTGTATTTTATAGTTATCTGTTTACAATAATGTCTTATCACTGATTTCATCATTGCTTAGTTAATCTCAAGTTAATTTTAAGCCAGCCCGTAATGCTATGCATATAAGTGGCTTTGGCATGCTGCTCTTACCTGTATTTTTTTGTACCTCTGTATGTATGCTAAAATTTATAAATAAATAAATAAATAAAGCCATGCCTCTATCCATGCTAGAACTTTACCTCCTATACCATGAGCTGCCACTTCTTTTAAGTCTCTTGTGAGGTACTCTATCGAAGGCTTTACTAAAATGCAAATAAACAATATCATATTCTTTATCACTGTCCACTGCCTCAAATGTTCTACTGAGGAACGTCGGTAAATTTGTCTATCACTTCTAATATATTATTATTTATTATTTATTATAACACTGGCTGATTCCCACCAAGGCAGGGTGGCCCGAAAAAGAAAAACTTTCACCATCATTCACTCCATCACTGCCTTGCCAGAAGGGTGCTTTACACTACAGTTTTTAAACTGCAACATTAACACCCCTCCTTCAAAGTGCAGGCACTGTACTTCCCATCTCCAGGACTCAAGTCCGGCCTGCTGGTTTCCCTGAACCCCTTCATAAATGTTACTTTGCTTACACTCCAACAGCACGTCAAGTATTAAAAAAACCATTTGTCCCATTCACTATCAAACACGCTCACGCATGCCTGCTGGAAGTCCAAGCCCCTCACAAAACAAAACCTCCTTTACCCCTCCCTCCCAAACTTTCCTGGGCCGACCCCTACCCACCTTCCTTCCACTACAGACTGATACACTCTTGAAGTCACTCTTTTTTCCTCCATTCTCTCTACATGTCCAAAACCACCTCAACAACCCTTCCTCACCCTCTGGAAAACAGTTTTGGTAACCCCCGCACCTCCTCCTAACTTCCAAACTACGAATTCTCTGCATTATATTCACAACCACACATTGCCCTCAGACATGACATCTCCACTGCCTCCACCTTCTCCTCGCTGCAACATTCATCACCCATGCTTCACACCCATATAAGAGGTTGGTAAAACTATACTCTCATACATTCCCCTCTTTGCCTCCAAGGACAAAGTTCTTTGTCTCCAAACTCCTAAATGCACCACTCACTCTTTTTCCCTCATCAATTCTATGATTCACCTCATCTTTAATAGACCCCTCTGCTGACACGTCCACTCCCAAATATCTGAATACTTCACCTCCATACCCCTCTCCCTCCAATCTGATATTCAATCTTTCATCACCTAATCTTTTGTTATCCTCATAACCTTACTCCTTCCTGTATTCACCTTTAATTTTCTTCTTTTGCACACCCTAACCAAATTCATCCACCAATCTCTGCAACTTCTCCTTTAGAATCTCCCAAAGCACAGTGTCATCAGCAAAGAGCAACTGTGACAACTCCCACTTATGTGTGATTCTTTATCTTTTAACTCCACGCCTCTTGCCAAGACCCTCGCATTCACTTCTCTTACCCAAACCCCATCTTAAATATATTAAACAACCATGGTGACAAACACACATCCTTATCTAAGGCCTACTTTTAAATGGGGAAAAAATTTCCCTCTTTCCTACATACTCTAACTTGAGCCTCACTATCCTCGTAAAAACTCTTCACTGCTTTCAGTAAAACCTACCTCCTACAACCATACACCTGCAACATCTGCCACATTGCCCCCCTATCCACCCTGTCATACGCCTTTTCCAAATCCAAAATGCCACAAAACCTCTTAGCCTTATCTAAATAAATGTTTTACTTATATGTTTCACTTTTAAACACCTGGTCCACACACCCCCTATCTTTCCTAAAGCCTCCTTGTTCATCTGCTATCCTATTCTCCGTCTTACTCTTAATTCTTTCAAAAATAACTCAAACCACACACTTTACCAGGTACACTAAACCCAGACTTATCCCCCTATAATTTTTGCACTCTCTTTTATTTCCCCCCTTTGCCTTTTTACAAAGGAACTATGCATGCTCTCTGCCAATCCCTAGGTACCTTACCCTCTTCCATACATTTATTAAATAATTGCAACCAACCACTTCCAAAACTATATCCCCACCTGCTTTTTAACATTTCTATCTTTATCCCATCAATCCCCGGGTGCTTTACCCCCTTTCATTTTACCTACTGCCTCACGAACTTCCTCCACACTCACAACTGGGGTCTTTCCCCACTCCTGCAAGATGTTATCCCTCCTTGCCCTATACACGAAATCACAGCTTCCCTATCTTCATCAACATTTAACAATTCCTCAAAATATTCCCTCCATCTTCCCAATACCTCTAACTCTCCATTTAATAACTCTCCTCTCCTATTTTTAACTGACAAATCCATTTGTTCTCTAGGCTTCCTTAACTTGTTAATCTCACTCCAAAACTTTTTTTTATTTTCAGACGTATATATACTCACAAATTCTAGCAGCTTCAAATCAAGCAGGAGAAACCTGGTAGGCCCACATGTGAGAGAATGGGTCTGTGTGGTCAGTGTGCACCACATAAAAGAAATCCTGCAGCACACAGTGTGTAATGAGAAAAAAAAACTCTGGCCGTTTTTTGGATTAAAATGCCGACTTTGAGGTGTATTTTCATATAATATTTATCGTTGTATTCTTGTTTTCGTGGTCTTAGGTGATAAAATGGAAAATATATTACAGAAATAGAAAATGATTTTCATTACTTTCACGATGAAAACGACCTTGAAACTGAGCTCAAATGTTTTGATTTTTATGAATGTTCTGGTGTAAGCAAATCACACCACACGTCCAATACGCATAAAACTGGGGAGTCAAATATTCTTTCACTAGTGCACTGATATTATTATGCCATTTTTAAAATAATGCAGTAGTCTGCATACCAGTAAATTTTGTATTTTTTTGTATGAATAAAAAATCAAAATAGAAACCCAATAGTAATATAAGAAGGGGCCTAGAGATTGACTGATGAACAAGGATATGTTACTTAAGTGCCAAGAAATATCTACCTTTTTTTATTCTGGACCCTATGGAAAATGTGAAGGACCTGGCATCTTTTTTATTTTGCGTGAAATTGGCCAAATTGCCAATTTTTTGACCACTTTATTGGGTAGTTCAAAATCGTAAATGGATGGTTTCTTTACTCAACTTATAGATAATAATGGAGTTCTAAAGAAATAGTTATGATTTTGGTCAACTGGAACAACAAAATTGGCTAAAAACAGGGCTCAAAGTCGGCGAAATCGCCGATACGTAAATGTCGCCCAGACCGCTAACTTCAAGGGAGGTAATTCCAAGAGTTTTTCAACCAAATTTTCGAACTTTTGGTGTCATTACCATCGGGAAAAGATTCTCCACCATTTCATAAGAAAAAAAAAGGATTTTTTTTTTGGTGCACACTGACCACACAGACCCATCTCTCACATGTTGGCCTCCCAAGCTTTCTCCGGCTTGATTTGAAGCCGCTAGAATTATTGAGTATATATACATCAGAAACAGTGGCGCATAAGACGTATTTATATGGCATAAACAGTCAAAGGTTAAATATCTTTTTTTAGAGGAAGATATTATGAGGCCTAGTCGATTACAAATTGCTAGAACTTCATTAAGAAGGTACTCATCATCTTATGCCTTGTTGTAAAGGATCATGATAGCATCATCATAGCTTATAGCTATAATGTTTAGGTGAGACAGGTAGGGCATTTAGGAGAGCATTAATTAGAATATTAAATAGCATGGGACTAAGAACCCCCTCCCTGTGTGTACCTAAAGACATTTCTTAGACTCGCTTCTAAAGCCTTTGGGAAAGGGAACAGAGGAAAACTCTATTTGACAGGTATCCTATTATCCAGCAGAGTAAGCTACCACAAATATTCAGTTTGGCTAGTTCATGTAGTAAAAACGGTTCTGTTCGCAATATCAAATGCAATTTTAGATCAAGAAAAGTGATTAAAACTATAGAGGTGTGTGCAGTGAGAAAGGTTGAAATACAGTTCTGCACACTTTTAAACCCTTTCATGAACCCATAGAGGTAGGGGAAAAGTTGGTGCCTGATTCTGTAGTAACAGTCTGTTAAATATCATTTTTTCAAAAGTTTTACAAAGAGAACTAGTTAAGGAGATCGGTCTAAATGTATCAGGCTGTTGGGCTTATGGATAGGCACAATGAGACTATTGGTCAGGAGTAGGAAAATGCCCTCAATGTAACTGAGATTATACAGTGCCAACAAAGGGTTACCAGGGACGTGCCTTAGAGTTCTGAGAATATCACAGGGTTTTACCCTCCTCTTCAGGAGGGAGTTGTTCAACCTTTAGTTAATGCATTATCTAATTCAGTTTCAACATTTCTTCAGAAGCACTCTCTAATTTTTTTCTAATATGAATGGAAGGTTTTCATGCCTGATGTTTTGGACAAGTCATTTATGAGGTCGTTTGCTTTTTCGAGAGGAAAGGGATGAGCATCACTGCCAGTCTTTTTCTTGGTTATTTTATTTATACCTTTCCAAGCCAAACTTAAAGGGGCAGACCTATTTAATCCACTAACAAATTGTTCCCACTCCTGTTGCCTAAATTCTTGTTTTCTATTCCTTGCATTTGTTAGTGCACTTGGAATGTTCTAAAGCAGGTCTGGGGTTTTACATTCACAGTAAAGCTTAAACCCAAACCTCCTAGCTGCTGCATGTGTCAGATTGCGTAGCTTTGGTCATTATAGTATTACATTGGTTTTTTTGTTATTTTAGTGGAGGGTCTATGTTTCCTTTTCCTGCCACTTGATCTGTGAGACAGTTTTCAATAGTGGTAAAATATCATTAAATTTTTGTGCCAATGGCTCGTATTCTATACATGATCAAGTGGTTAATAAGTTATCTCTGTGTTCTTGGTTGAGAATAAGTTTTCTCCTTCTAAATTTTAAGTTCTTGATTGCTGGAGATGTGATCAAGATATAACAATAAATAATAATAATAATAATAATAATAATAAATAAGAACTGAAGGAAATTGTACAAAAATACGAGGGTTGAAGCAGTGGTGGAAGAAGTGGTTGAGGCATCGTCAGTCTGTTGTGCCAGTTTTTTAATGCGGGAGTGAGCATTAGTCTCCACACTCTTCCAAACATTTCACAATATTCATTGTGTTTGGTGCTTGTGATTGAGTGCGACTGCCACATAATTAACCATGGGCCCAAAGAAACTTGCTAGTGCCAGCCTTTGCAAAGAAATTGAGAAAAAACGATAGAATTACCTGGAGTTTACCTGGAGAGAAAGAGAAGAAAGAGAAGAAAGAAATTGTCCCAAAAATTTCAAGCAGTAGGGCCGCAATGGTGGAGGCAGTGGTGGAGGCAGTGGTGGAGGCAGTGGTGGAGGCAGTGGTGGAGGCAGTGGTGGAGGCAGTGGTGGAGGCAGTGGTATTTAATAACATACATGTTATTAAACCATAACATGTATGTATATTTAGTACAAAAATTTTATGACATTTTCCATGTATTTTGTGATTGTTCATGGTTCAACAAGTTAAGGAAGCAGTATTGTATTATATTTCCCTACAATATATTGGGGCACCAAACATTTTGCAATTTTTCAACATTCGCAAGGCTCTTGATCCCCTAACCCTCGTGAATGTTAAGGGAGACCTGTATTTTCAATAATCAGTAATGTTGGGCTAGGTTTGGTCTGGTAGGGTTATGTCAGGTTAGGCAACATTTACTTTAGGTAAACTTAGGTTAGACTAAGTTAACCCTTTGACTGTCGAAGGGCCCAATCCTGAAGTGTCTCCTGGTGTCGCAAAATATTCAAAAAAAAAAAAATTATTTTTTCTTACGAAAATGTTAAGATTATTTTTCTGATTGTTTTAGTCCCAAAAAAAAAATTTTCCCATCAGTACTTACCGAGATATAGAGGCATGAAGTTTGCAGAAAATGAGGCACGTATGGCAACAGCGGCGACTGCCGCTCACCCGGTAAACTTTAGTTTACTTGTATTTGAAGGTTTGTTGTTCTTTTCACTATTTTATTTTTTTACATAACTTATGTGGCCTGTGAGACCAAAGTAAGGTGCAATGTACATATAAAACACTCGTTGTATACAACACAATAAGCACACAAACATAATTATCAATATATTGTTTACAAAACTTGTTTACAAAACAAACAATACAAAAAATTGTTTATTACTATTGTTCTATAATATATATACCAATATACAGTCACTGAATATATTCCTAGAAGTTTCTGCAGCTTGTGGAACTCGGGTGAAACATGTGTCATACACAGTGGTGTTTTACACTCTCACACATAAAACATGGTTTCATACACAGTGGTGTTTTACACTCTTACACATAAAACATGGTTTCATACACAGTGGTGTTTTACACTCTTACACATAAAACATGGTGTCATACACAGTGGTTTTTACACTCTCACACATAAAACATGGTGTCATACACAGTGGTGTTTTACACTCTTACACATAAAAAATGGTGTCATACACAATGGGTTTTACACTCTCACACATAAAACATGGTGTCATACACAATGGTGTTTTTTAAAACTCTCACACATAAAACATGGTGTCATACACAATGGTGTTTTACACTCCACACATAAAATAGTGTGTGTGCTTTTTTTGATGAATTTTTTTTTTATGTGCAAAGACAAAACATCTCGTCTGAGCAGTTTTCTTCAAAGTATTAGCAGGCATTTTGGTTATGTATTTAAATCCTAGGTAAATGGTCGTGTGTCATCATTCCTTCCTAATTTCCTTCATTCCTTTCCTACCTGGAGGCTACCTGGAGGGCATTCCACCTCTCTTCCTACATTCCTTCATCTGTCCTTCATTAAATTTTTTTTCCCTTTCCCTTTTATCTAGTCCTTCCTTCATTTCCTGCCTTCCTTCTGCTTCTGGTTTCTATAATATATATACACATATATAGTCACTAGATACTTTCATAAAACCCGCTATTATCACCCTTCAGCAAGCTTGTCTTTTGTGGGCCCGTGTGTGGCTTATAATTGTTTTGAGTCAGGAGTCGGCAGCTGTCAAAATGACATTGTCTCATTAGTCACTCCCCTACCGCCTGTCAAAACAATGGGGTCGGATGCTGCTTCCCCCTCCATTCTATCTAATTATCTTTCCTCCCTCATTCTATCTCTTTCAATCTGTCTCTCTTTCTTTTCTCTCTGTCTATCTCGGGCTCACAGGTAAAACAAAAAAACATACATAGTGAAATTACCTAGGTTTTAACCCAAAAAAACCAGACAAAGTGTTTTATACTTTTGTTTTAAGATGTGAGTAAACGTGATGATGACACAGCTTGGGGCCCTTTTCTTTTGAGACAGAGTTTGGGACGGATGGACGGGGATTTTGGCAGACAGACGGCCCAAATGTTTTTTCCCCGTCGCACCCTTCTCCTCCTCCTCCTCCTCCTTCTCCTCTCCCCCTTTCATCCCCCTTTTCTCCTTCTCCTCCCCCTTTCCTTCTTCCCTTTTCTCCCCTCCTCCTCCTCCTCCTCCTCCCCTCCTCCCCCTTTCCTCCTACCCCCTCCCCCTGGTCTTGCCCAGGGACAGCTGCCCCCCCCCCCTCCCCCTCTTTTACGCTCTTTCAAAGGCCCCAGCTCTTATCAGTGTTATCTCCCCTTATCTTGTATGTCATGGGTGGAACTGTTTTTTTCATGCCTAAAGGGGAACAAATTTTTAAACTTTATTATTATTATTGGGTTTTGGGTTTTTCTTTTCCCTTCTTTTCTTCTTCTTCTTTTTCTTCTTTTTTCTTCTTCTTCTGCTCTTCTTCTTTTCTTCCTTCCTCCTCCCCCTTTCCCACCTTCCTCCTCCCTCCCTCTTCCTCCCTTCCCCTCCTTCCTCCTCCTCCCTCCTTTTTCCCTCCCTCCTTCCCCTTTTCCTCCCCCCCCCTTTCCTCCCTCCTTCCCCCTCCCCCCCTTCTTTCCCCCCTCCCCCTTTTTTCCTCCCTCCTTTCTTCCTCCCCCCTCCTTCTTCCCTCCCCCCTACCTTCCGCCTCCCCCCCACCGCCCCTCCCTCCTTCCCTCCTCCCCCCTTCCCCTTTCCTCTTCCCCTTCCTTCCTCCTCCTCTTCTTCCTCTCCTCTTCTTCTCCTCCTCTTTTTCCCCTCCTCCTTTTTCCCCCCTCCTTCCTCCTTGGGCTTTTGGTCTCGAAACATAAAAATTGATCTTATTACATTCCATCTGTGTTAGAGAAACATTTGGGAAGAGAAAGAGCCCCAGTTTTTTCGGGGGAAGTCACATATTTCTTCCCACTAGACATGCTAAAAAAGGGACGACTGAAATGGTTTTCCCACAATGCCCCACTGGCTCCCTGTTTTTTTTTATATGGTGCAAAATGCCCCCATGGAGCCCCATTCTTTTCACATTTGGCCTACCACTTTCCGCTTGTTTTTGGAAGCCGCAAAATTTTTAGGGTATTAGATACTTTCAAAACGGTTTCCCTTCCTAGGGAATACGAGCGACAGTCAAAGGGTTAAGAAACATTTGGTTAGGCACCACAATTTAACCAGAAAATAATGAAAAATAAATTTTCCCTTATTTTCCCAAAAAAAAATAATTTGCACAAAAAAATGATTAAAATTTTCCAGGGATGTATATTTTTGTATGAATTAAAAAGTGTAAAATTTTTACAAAATTTTACATTTAAAAATTTCTTAGCAAAAAAACAAATTTTTATGAAAAATGGCTTTAAAAAATAAAAAAATTTAATAATAATAATAATAAAAAAATTTAATAAAAATTAATAATAATAAAAATAATAAAAATTTAAAATTTTTTTTATGACAAGTACATGTAAAAGGGTATAAGATCATTAGTGAAAATCAGAAAAGGGACTAAATAAAAAAAAAGTCGCTTGTTATGCAAAGCATTCGGGAAAATTTAGGTCGTTTTTTCATTAAAGCCCGCCCAGGCACCCATAAACCAAAATTTTTCGTGGGCTGAAAGAAAAAAATTTATGAAGTTCAACGTTTGAGAAATTTCAATTACCCCAATATGGTAAACACGGGGAAAATTTAAAAATCTTCTTCAGATTTACAAAAAAAAAATTTGGCCAAAAATAGAGCGAAACACCAACGTCAAAGCCCTTTGGGAGTGATCTTTGTGGGAAAGGATCCACCTTAAAGGGCCCATAACATTTTTTTTCCAATTTGAACTGCTAGAAAAATGGGCAGGAGGATTTAAAGAGAAAACCCTTTAAAACGAGGGATGCCAAGCCCATGAAGCACTCTGCAGGTCACTTGTTTTTATCTAGCCAGGGAAAATTTTCTGCACACCCAACAGGGACCTTTAAGACCGGTGAAATTGTGACCTAGAAAAAGTACCCGGGGAACCTTCATTGGGGCCAAACGGAGTTAAAAAAACCTCAATTATGGGAGCACTTGAAGTTCCTGAACCTAATTTCCCCGGAATGCAGGCGGGGGGAGATACATGATTATATACACCGGAAAATCCCCAGAGGGAAAGTACCGAAAAATTGCACACGAAAATATCACTACGAAACAAAAGAAATTTTGGGAGGGCGATGCAAAATCCCCCCCCAAAGAAAAGCAGGGGTGTCACAGGGTTTTTAAAAAGACCAACAATAGGTCAAGGGGGCCCGAGACTGTTCAACTTTCCTCCCCGCTACATAAGGGGGGTTTTCCAAAAGACCCCGGCATCTTCCAAAATTTGGGAAATGGGACAAGCAAACCCAAAGGGCGGTTTTCCGATCAGCCCGGGTGTTGGGTCGTACGTTGGTTTGCGTGCGCCGCAGTTTAAAAGCCTGGTTTTATCAGGCACTGATCCACCAGGAGGCCTGGTCACAGACCGGGCCGCGGGGGCATTGACCCCCGGAACTCTCTCCAGGTAAACTCCAGGTAAACTCCAGGATGCGACCCACACCAGTCCACTAACACCCAGGATGCGACCCACACCAGTCCACTAACACCCAGGATGCGACCCACACCAGTCCACTAACACACAACCTGCTTGCTAGGTGAAGCGGACACCTAGTGTAAGGAAACACTCCTAAAGTTTCTACCCTCACCAGGTCACAGGTCAACCTTATTCCTAATTTATCTTCCTGTGGCCTGGCTGGCAAGGCTCTCACTTCACACTCTGAGGGTCCAGGTTCGATTCCTGGCAGGGCAAAAACTTACACCTGTTGTCCTGTTCACTTAGCAAGTAGGTACCTGGGTGTTAGTGGACTGGTGTGGGTGGCATCCTGGGGGACAACATTGAGGACCACAGTGTAAATAAGACAGACAGTTCCTCGATGATACACTGACTTTCTTGGGTTATCCTGGGTGGCTAACCCTCCAGGGTTAAAAATCCAAACAAAATCCTAACTGTTTTTTGCACAGTTGAGTTACTTATTGTTTATTATGTAACATAAACCTTAGATAAATTAGACACATGTGCAACTCCTGGGTATCTTTATTGAGGAAACGTTATGCCACACAGTGGCTTCATCAGTCCATACCAAGGAGAATCTTGAATAACAGGAGGAGAATGAGGTAATCAGTCCCTCAACCTTGTGTCGATGTGGTCAGTCCAACTGACCACATCGTGGTCATGTGTCTAATTTATCTACATGTCGGTTCTCTGAACCATTCATCTACAACATAAACCTTAAAACTTACTAACTTAAACCTGCTGCTGCCTGACCACCTAACACCTGCTGCTGCTGCTTCACCACCTAACACCTGCTGCTGCTGCTTCACCACCTGACACCTGCTGCTGCTGCTTCACCACCTGACACCTGCTGCTGCTGCTTCACCACCTGACACCTGCTGCTGCTGCTTCACCACCTGACACCTGCTGCTGCTGCCTGACCACCTAACACCTGCTGCTGCTGCTTCACCACCTAACACCTGCTGCTGCTGCTTCACCACCTGACACCTGCTGCTGCTGCTGCTTCACCACCTGACACCTGCTGCTGCTGCTTCACCACCTGACACCTGCTGCTGTGCTTCACCCTG
>NW_026473340.1:0-11126 GCF_026875155.1 Cherax quadricarinatus | reverse complement strand
TCCGGTTTTGTGTTTTTTCCATCAGGGTTTTGTGTTGTTCCAGTCAGGGTATTGTGTTGTTTCCAGCACGGTTTTGGGTTTTTCCAGTTATGGTTTTTGTTTTTTCCAGTCACGGATTTTCGTGATTGCTTAATAAATTTTGAAGACTGATGAGGAATGTTCAGCGAGGTGCTTAATCCGTCTTAGAGCCGAAGTATCTCACCTAATACAGAGAGTAGTAGTGATGGTGGTAGTAGTAGTAGTGATGGTAGTAGTAGTAGTAGTAATGGTGGTGGTAGTAGTAGTAGTGATAGTAGTAGTGGTGGTAGTAGTAGTAGAAGTATTGTATTGGTGTTTATTTACATTTTAGGGGTATTATTGGTAGTGGTAATTGTAGGAGTGGTAGTGGTAGTTATAGTGGTAATGGTAGTAACAGTAGTAGTGATTGTAGTAATAGTTATAGTAGTGGTGGTAGTAGTACTAAAAAACAGTAGTAGCTGAGGTAGAGGGAGAAGTGGTAGTAAGGTTCATACCTTTAAATATTATCAAGGTTCAAACCTGTAAATATCGTCAAGGTTCATACCTGTAAACATCAAGATTCATACTTGTAAACATCAAGATTCATACCTGTAAACATCAAGATTCATACCTGTAAACATCAAGATTCATACCTGTAAACATCAAGATTCATACTTGTAAACATCAAGATTCATACCTGTAAACATCAAGATTCATACCTGTAAACATCAAGATTCATACCTGTAAACATCAAGATTCATACCTGTAAACATCAAGATTCATACCTGTAAACATCAAGGTCCATACCTGCAAACATCAAGTCCATACCTGCAAACATCAAGGTCCATACCTGCAAACATCAAGGTCCGTACCACGGACTCAACGTTTCCGTCAATAAACCTATCCTCAATAATTCGTTCAGAATCTCTCTTTCCATCAGGTAAAAACTAAAATAAATACCACTAAACATATCTGCAATATAAATTAAGATTCAGCAAAATATAAAATGGATACTGGCGGCCAACATTTTACCCGTCATTTCAAGGTAATATTTACATCATATAGCTTACATGATAAACAAGTATGAAAACGCACCCAGGCAAAACTTGGTTAATATCCTCAACCTGGGACGAAAATATAGTCGTTTATTTAAATTATATAGATTTTTCAGCGTAAAGAATGAGGCTATGACTCTCTTTATAGATACAATTTAATAATGATTACTAAATATACATTAAACTCTGTTGCTGTAATGGACTTTAATGTAATTGGTGTGCCGTAGTTAGGTTGATAGCGCGTACACACACACACCACACACACACACACACACACACACACTGAGGGTCCGTGGTTCGATCCCCGGTACGGCGGGGGCAGCATTGGAAGGTGTTTCCTCAGGACACCTGCTGTCTATGTTCGCCTAGTGATAAGTAGTAAGTAGGTACCTGGTGTTAGTTGGTGGTGTGGGTCGCATCCTGGGGACAAAATTAACGTAAGCTGTTCGAATGCTCTGCATAACACACACACATATATATATATATATATATATATATATATATATATATATATATATATATATAAATATATATATATTATATTATATATATATATATATATATATATATATTATATATATATATATATTAAATTGGCAAAATTGGTCAATTAGCAAGAACTCATTTAAATTAAATCCTTTGTGAAATTTTGTTCTTATACAAGGGGCCCGAGACTGTTCAACTGCCTCCCAGCATACATAAGGGGGATTACCAATAGACCCCTGGCTGTCTTCAAGCAGGCACTGGACAGGCACCTCAAGTCGGTACCTGACCAACCGGCTGTGGTTCGTACGTTGGATTGAGTGCAGCCAGCAGTAACAGCCTGGTTGATCAGGTGCTGATCCACCATGAGACCTGGTCACAGACCGGGCCGCGGGGGCGTTCACACCCGGAATCTCTCCAGGTAAACTCCAGGTAATACGTTTAAAGATATATTTTTTTATTTATGTTAATGTAAAAATTAATAATTTTGTACCAAAAGAACCCTAGAAAACTTACCTAACCTTATTATAACAAGCGCAATTTAATTTAGCCTAATCAACTAAATATATTTTAAATAAGTTTACAATAATTTAATAATAAACAAACACAATGAAATATATTTTTTTTGTTAGATTCAGAATGATTTTTGCGAAATTATTTCAGACACAAATTTTCGTTTGTCTTATTCAGCAAGAAGAGCGTTGCTATTTAAGCCAAAATCGCAAGTTTTACCTATTCGGCACGACATATTTATAAAATGTCGTGCCGAATATGCCCAACCGCAAGTTAGGTCCACCCACCTTTATCCCTTCGTGTTTTATATGGATCGCCTTTTATAAGACCATCTGACGATAAGTCTAATATCTGAATCTGTTTACTTTCTCTACAATCCTCCAATCTGATATCTAATCTCTCGTTGTCTATTTTTCTGATTATCCTCGTCAACTTACTCTTTCCTGTGTTCACTTAATAATTTCTTCTGTTACATACCCTCCCAAATTCGTTTGCCAACCTTTGCAACTTCTCTTCAGAATCTGCCAAAAGCACAGTGTCATCAGCAAAATTAACTGTGGCAACTCCCACTCAGTTCCAGATTCATTATCTTTCAGTCCCACATCTCTCCTCAATACCTCAGCGTTCACTTCTTTTACAACCCCATCTATAAACATGTTAAATAACCCTGATGACATCACACATCCCTGTCTAAAATTTACTTTCTACCAGAAAATAATCTTCCTTTCGCCTTATACCCTAACCTGGGCGCCTCTATCCACCTCACTGCTTTCAGTAACCTACCACTTTTTCCATACATTTGCAACGTCTGCCATATTGCTTCCTATCCGCCCTAGCATATGCCTTTTCTAATTTCATAAATGCAATGAAAAGTTTCTTATCTTTAAATATTGTTCACATATATGATTCATGTAAACACTTGGTCTACACATCCTCTACCTTCCTAAAATCTTGTTCCTCTGCAATCCTGCACCCTGTCTAACCCATAATTTTTTCAATAACTCTACTATACACTTTTCCTGGACTGATTCCTCTATATTTTTTACATTTTCTTTTATACACTTTTCTCTGATATAAAGGAACTGTACATGCTCTCTGAAAATCTCTAGGTACATTCCCCTTTTATGCATATACCGAACCAAAGCACCAACCAATCCAAAATTATATCCCTTCCTGTTTTTAATATTTCTGTTTTAATCCAGTCTATCCCAGCTGCTTTAGCTTCACCTTCCCACACTCACATCTGGCTCTTCCTCGTTCCTGTGAGGTGTTTACACCTCCTGCTCATTACAAGAAATCACTGCTTCCCTATGTTCATCAGTTTTCAACAACTCCTCAAGATGTTCTCCTCCTTCCCAGTGCCTCACCTCCATATCTAATGACTCCCTTTTTTTTGTTCTTAATTGCTAAATCCATTTGTTACTCAGTCTTTCTCGTCCTGTTGATCTCACTCCATATTTTTATTTTTATTCTCGGCAAAATTTGCTGATAAATTCTCCCATTTCCTCATTTGTTTTCTTTTTGCACTTCCTCACCGTTCATTCTCCATATACTTGTCCCTCCATATATCACTTCTACGTTCTCTATAAAAACTTCCAAAATGCCAGCTATCATTTTTCTCCTTCACCATCCTCTTCACCTCACAATTCCAATAACAGCTGATCTTCCTGCACCGACCCTCCTGTGCCTGCAAACTTCAATCTAACATTGCATCCTTAAGTCTGCCCCATCCCTTCTCTATCCGTTCCTCATTACCTGTACTTCCTCTAGCCCACCTTTCTTCCAGTAGTTGCTTTTATATTACACTATCTACTATATTTCATAAGATTTAGTTTCGATCTTACCCACCGATGATACTCCCTTGTACTTCGTCTACCTCTTGTTCTCACTGTAGCTTCAACTAAATAATTATCTGATATACCTGATGCACTATAAAAATGTACACATACCGAAGCTCTGCATTCAGCCTTTTTCTGTAAAGCTTCAGAGTTATACGAAGTGCAGTCATCAAGTCCTATGTCATATCTTGTATTTATCCACTTTTTCTTGAAATACATAATAACACTTACCAAAGTTGCTTCTTTCTGTACCTAGTTTACTTAAAGGCTCCATATTAGCATATACCCCTGACACACCAGTCTTACTTACTACAGTTCCTCCCACTTTATCAGTCATGTCACTTTTGACGATAATTATTTTCTCACTTGCTTCAAGAGACCATAAACGTTTAACATCTTACAAATTCTCTCTTTTCTAAACTCCTATATTCACCAGGTACATAAGCACTATTACCCTCTCTTACATCCCAGTCTTAATTTAATTCACATAATTCTTGTATTTAATCCGTAATTTATCTTACATTACTGTTATTCCATCCTCTGGTTCTCTCAGCTACACCTGAACTAATCTCGTTTACACCTCCCCACTGAAATTTTCTTAGTTCCTTTAGTTTCGGTTTACTTAAACCAAGGACATCCTGTCCTTGTTTTTGCATAACATTCACAATTCTTTCTTCACGTCTGTATTTATACTTCCTATGTCCTTATTCCCACTGAAGTCGTTTTAATCTTGGTCCCTCAGGATGCCACCCACGACAGTCGGCTAACACCCAGGTACCTGCTTACTGCTAGGTGAACAGGGACAGCAGGTGTAAGCACACACACGACCAGCTTGTCCACCCGTGCCCGGGATTGAATCACGGACACTGGTGAGGCGAATGCGCTGCCAACCTAGCCACGGGAATTATTAGGGGCAGCAGAAGTAGAATTTTAATAATAATAATAATAATAATAATAATAATAATAATAATAATAATAATAATAATAATAATAATAATAGTAAACTACACTAATAATATTAATAATAATAACAGTACAGTAATCCTGTAACAATGATGCTGTTCTCAGTGATGTAGGCAATTATTATTAAACAAACAAAAAAATGCTCTAAACCCATGCGGTTCCTCTTGTTGTGAGTTAGCCTTATTAGCTGCCCTTCTGTAGCTGTATATACCAACACCAGTATCTCAGTGAATATATACCGCGAGATGTATATACACTGTGATGTTTGTATCTCAGTGTATACACAATGTAATGTGTATATCTCAGTGTATATACATTATGATGTATCTCAGTGCATATACATTGTGATGTGGGTATCTCAATGTATATACACCGTGATGTGTGTGTGTGTGTGTCTGTGTATATATACACCACATGATGTATATACATCGTGAGATGTATATACATCATGTATGGTTGAATAAGGTGGGGAAAAAGGTAGAGTAAACTCTGGCATGATGTTCAACCTGAGGAGCTAATTAATGGTGGTGTTGAAAGTTCCAGGGAGAACCATATTTTGCATAAGGGCGCTCACCATACAGCAGTAAATTTTGGTTGGGTCACAGTCAGGTATAAAAGGTGGTGGTGGTGGTGGTGGTGGTGGTGGTGGTGGTGGTGGTGGTGGTGGTGGTGGTGGTGGAGGGTTGAGGATCCTGGAGAAGTTTAATGGTATCAGGTTGTAATTTAGTGATAGTAGCGCAAGTGAGAGATCTGGAAGAGGACTTCTGTGCTTCTTCTTGAGTTTTTCTAGTTTTTCAACATTTCACGCAGTGTAGTACATTTTACAGCAAGGATGTTGTGGTTGCTCTTGCAATTAAGGCAAGTTGGTGTTGGTGGAGTGGTAGTGAAGCAGGTCTAGAAATCGTGGCCCTCACAACCACAGGACGTGCAGAACCTCCTGTCCTCAGCGGGACAGTCCATTAGTGTTGCGCAGTACAAGAATAGCAATTCCAGCAGTGTGGGATATGGTGGTACCTTTCTGCTGCAATATAACTGGACTTATGAAGTAATAATAGATGGCCAGACCCTCAGCCACAGCATGGACAGCTATGGTCACGTCAGTAAAAGTGATTTCTAACATGGATGAAGTCCAGGAGTTCTGGTCTTCAATGCATGTCTTGAGGTCATCAGTCGGTTGTGAAGAAAGAAGTTTGTCCAGTTTCCTGAGGAAGACAGTCCTCTTGGCCCTTAAAGCCGGAGAGGACATGATGGTACAGCCTCGATCAGTGAGAGTGGTGGTGGCAGCGGGAGGTGAGAAGCTTTATATAGCCTCAATATCATCGTTGCACACGACAGTGAAGGAGTCCTAGAGAGTCAGAATAGTGTTAAACTTCACTTACAAACCGCTGCAAGTGGAAGTTTTGAGGAGTCATTCACAGTTCCACTGCAAGGTTTAATTTTAACATGATAAGGGTAACTCATCGTGAAAGATCAAAGACGATGACAATGAATGTAAAGGTTTCCCTCCCCAATAAGGATCGCAGAGAGACTCTAAAGATGATGTTCAGAGCTACTGCGACTGCACGGAGCGAGGTCTACCCTTCTGCCTTGGTATATCTGCACTAGGTAGGATGTATCGTGTATACCTCTACCATCAACATCACCCCCCAACTGCCTTCCCACTGTATGGATTTCACCTTAAAAATCACCTTCCAAATGTGCCGACTCATATATCTTTGGTGTTGACAGAAGCACTGCCCCCCCCCCCAAAAAAAAAAAACAGTCTAACCTGTGTCTTGCCTTCTACACGACGCTTATGCTCCCATCATCTATTTTTGCCAGCATGTTGGATTGCAATGCCACCAGTAATGCCACCAACAAGTCTTACAATGAACAAATAACCAGCTTATAGGAGAAACATCACAACGACATTTCGGTCCTACTTGAATTATTGGCAATAACCTCAAGCTTGGTGGTGATCAGAACAAGATATACCGTACTTACACCAGGCTAGAGAAGAGTATAGACTCTATACACTGTTTCAAAGTCGTGCACTAATTTTCTACACCAGAGGAGAGCAAGCCATAAACTGTGTAGACCAGAGCAGAACCAGACGTACGTTGTGTACACCAGAGCAGAACCAGACGTACGTTGTGTACACCAGAGCAGAGTGGGTCTTAGACCTTGTGCACCAGAGCAGTGCACACTCACAGCTTCGAAACCTTCACTCAGCGTGTTCCATAATCAAGGAAACGACTGGGCTTCAGCGAACCAGGAAAAAGTAATTCCCAGCCACTCTGGCGGCCAGCTCGCAAGAATTAACCTTTCCATTCTTTCCTTTCGCAGACTTCGTAGTTATGATGAGTGCATGGAGTGTAGCAGGCTCAATCCTACGTCCTCTAATTGCGATACCACCTCTCATGATGAACTATTGGTGATTCTCTCCTGTCAGAAAACCTTGGATTGCGCAAGTACAGCCTGCTTACTTATATAGCCTAATATAATTTAACCTAGCGTAACAAAGTATAGCCTAACAATGGAGCTTCACCTAACAAGGCTAATCTAGCCTAGCCCAACCAGGAAAACAGAAAAAAAATGTAATGAAGCCTTAACTAAATTTTCCTTAATCATAGCATAATAACTTACCGTAACCTAACCTACGATAACCTAACATACCCGAAGGGTACTTGCGACAAGTTCGATGTCGAAGGAAAGGAGAGACGTTAAGACTTGGAGACCGGAAATACAGGGAAGGCAGAGAACAGGAGATTTCACAAGTCTAGGGAGTTTGAAGTAGAAGGAAGTCCGTTTAGCACTTAAGAAGGTAGAGTTTATGAAATGGGAACTGGTAGCCAAGACGAGGGAACGAATTACGTACAGTGGAAATTCGGAATTGAGAAACTGAGGGGTCACAAATGCGGGGGGCCCAGAGAAAGAGAGAAATAAAAAAGACTACTTGATAAGGGAGCATGTTAAGAAAAAGTAGTGAATGTACATACTTTAAGTGCGATGACAACTACAATCAAAGTGCAACAACCTTAAGAAAATAAAACATCAATACAACAGCACAACAAAAGTATAATCATACGTAATACAGCTACAATTATATGAGCTATAAATTCAACAATAATTATAATACAAATTTTAACCTTTAACCGCGGGCAATAACTATAACCATAACCATAACAACAAAAACTAAAGCAGGAAAACAACTGTACAAAGAACTCGTTAGTACACTCGTTAACTCACTCGTTAACGCATTTCGTTAAAGTGAAGACAAAAAAACACAAGCGTGACTTTTGGGCTTTACCAAGACTAAAGATCCCGACAATAATAATAATAATAATAATAATAATAACAATAATAATAATATTTAAAATTAATAATAGCATGGAAGAGGAGGACTTCAGTAAATGCCAGGGTGATCCAGGGGAAAATGAGAAAGCTTACTAGGTGAGGGAAAAATATTCCAGCAGTGTCCTGGAAGGCTTCGCTTCTCTCTGTTGTCTCCCACAACGCTCACGAGACCTCTGAGCGTGGGAGGGTTACGTGGGAGGGTTACGTTGGAGGGTTAGTGGGAGGGTTACGTGGGAGGGTTACGTGGGAAAGGGGTTTCGTCGGAGGGTTACGTGGGAGGGAATGTAGGGAGGATTTAGATTCTGTCATATGGAAAAACCCAGACACAGGATGCTGGACAGTATCTTACTGGGGCAATGTTTCTGGGTAGAGCTTTATCTCGCTCTCTGTAGAGCTTCATTTCACTCTGTGTAGAGATTTATGTGCTATTATTTTTTGCCGGCGAGACGGCTTGTTTGTAGCGGGTGGCCCGGTGGCCCAGTGGCCCAGTGGCTAAAGCTCCCTCTTCACACACGGAGGGCCCGGGTTCGATTCCCGGCGGGTGAAAACATTTCGAAGCGTTTCCTTACACCTGTTGTCCTGTTCACCTATCAGCAAAAAGGTACCTGGGTGTTAGTCGACTGGTGTGGGCCGCATCCTGGGGGACAAGATTGAGGACCCCAATGGAAATAGGTTAGACAGTCCTCGATGACGCACTGACTCGGGTTATCCTGAATGGCTAACCCTCCGGGGTTAAAGATCGGAAGAAAAATTTTTCTTCACATCCATCTTGTGAATAGTAGTGACTAGTATACTCTGCACCTCTGTTTTAGGCTGAGGAACTAAGAAGCTACTGTCAAGGTTGACGTACTGAACACGTATGAAGGCTGAGAGATTGAGTACTTATCAAGGCTGAAGATACTCGATACTTGGAAAGTCTTAGAGGGATCAGTACCAAATTTGCACACGAATATCACTTATGAAAGTAAAAGATTCGGCAGGAGATGCAACATCCTCCAATGAAAAGCAGGGGCGCCACGAGTACACTGAAAGACAACACAGTAAGTGCCAGGGACCCAAGACTGTTCAACTGCCTCCCAGTATACATAACGGGGATTACCAATAGACCCCTGGCTGTCTTCAAGAAGGTACTGGACAGGTACCTAAAGTCAGTACCTGACCAGCTGGGCTGTGGTTCCCACGTCGGTGTTTACGTGCTGCCAGCAGTAACAGCCTGGTTTTAAGAAATGTTAAATGAATTTAAAGTTATCTCTGATATATTTAAAAGAATTTAGCTAAGGAAAATTACGTTAGGATCAAAAATATTGTTAATATACTCAAAGACAACTTATAACAAAGAGTTTAGACTATAATTTAACTTTAGCGGTTAGTCATGCAGTTGTTAACTCATGTAGTTAACTCGTCACGCAGTTGTTAACTTATTATGTAGTTAACTCGTCATGTGGTTAACTCGTCACGCTGCTGTTGACTCGCTATTTCTTCCAGCATCATACACTCAGGGTACAAGTTTGCAGTAGTAGCATCTCACGCGGTATTTACCTCTCCTGTGTCCTGCTACGAACAATGATACACTTGAAGTGACGTAAAGATCCCCGGCGGAGCATTACCAGGCCAGTGATGAGCTCTCTAATGTGTGGTTCCTCCCTGGATGTTGCTGAGTCTTGTATTACGTGACTGTCTTCCCTACGAGCACACCTGAGCTGCTGCTTCAGAGATATAATATTGTGTTGGGGTAGACGGAAGTATGAAGATAAACACACATACACAGGTAGCAGTATGCTCTCCAGTATATGTGAACAGTGTGTTGGGGGACACAGTCTGAGGTTTAAAACAGTGTGTAGAAAAAAAAAAATTCACGGGCGGGGTTAGAACCCGCGATCAGAGAGTTTATAAAACTCCAGACCGACGCGTTACCACTGGGCCAGTTATGACCCCTCTGATCGTGGGTTCTAACCCCGCCCGTGGTATGGGTTGTTTGCAATCATGCCATTACGATTTCCTGAATCAGTGTGGAGAATTAAAGCAAAGACGTGCTGAGCATAGCCTGTAGGCCTACTGTAGTGTTCCTTGTCTTCAATGGTATCAGTGGTAATAATAAACCAACAAGGTGAAGAATTTAGACAAAATACAAGTAGTAAGTAAGTAAGTAAATTTATTCAGGTATACACAAATACAGTTACATGGATTAAACAACATAGCAGCATATGTAGACAACCTAGGATAACCCAAAAAAGTCAGACAAGTGCTTTTTTTCCATCTGGTATCTTTTATTTTGTAAAAACCCTCCACCATCCATTGTCTGTAATCCTACAAGGAACGTGATCTGTAACTTCTGTATACAAATACTACAGCTTAAGATCACACCTATGTATTAATGTTGCAATGTTCTCTTCTATGTTCTTCAAACTACAGTTCTCTGTTTTCATGTTCCTATATAAAAATAATTATCATTATACTATACCAGTACATGTACAAGGTATACAAGTACATGTAACAAGGTATACAAGTACATGTAACTAAGGTATACAAGTACATGTACAGGAGTATACAAGTACATGTACAAGGTATACAAGTTCAGTACAAGGTATACAAGTACATTTACAAGGTATATCAAGTACATGTACAAGGTATACAAGTAATGAACAAGGTATACAATACATGTACAAGGTATACAAGTACATGTACTATAATACCAAGTACAGTACAAGGTATACAAGACATGTACAAGGTATACAGACCTAGCTGACATCAGTTACACTACTATATAGAAAGCCCTTGTTATGCTGAGCATTCCCAAAAAATTAGATCAATTTTGTCCCCAGGATGCGACACACACCAGTCCACTAACACCCAGGTGCCCATTTTTACTGATGGGTGAACATGGAAATCCGGTGTAAGGGAAAAAACGCCCCATGTTTTCCCACCCTGGCCCGGGAAACGA
>NW_026473339.1:0-10342 GCF_026875155.1 Cherax quadricarinatus | reverse complement strand
AATATGGTAGATTACCTGGGAAAACCCCAAAAAAGTCAGTGACTTTTTCCGTTGGGGTCCTTGACTTTTTTTGCCGCCACTGGAGTTTTTGGGTCATCTGACCGAGGACTTCCGGGGTTTTACCGGAAAACCGGAGGAGTTTCGGGGTCAACGCCACGAGAAGGGTCTGGACCGGCCTCGTGTTGGAGCAGGGGGGCCAACCAGGCGTTAGTGGCCCACGCAAACTGACGTACGAACCACACCCCGGGCTGATAGGTACTGACTTCAGATGGTCCAGTGCCTTTTAAAGCAGCCGGGGGGCATTGGTAACCCCCCTTATTATGCTGGGGGCAGTTGAGCAGTTTTTGGGCCCCGGACACTTATTGTGTTGTTTCTTTCGTGAGTGGCGCCCTGTTTTTTCACTGGGAGGTGTTGCATCTCCTGCCGAGTCTTTTGCTTTCGTGGGGAGTAAAATTTTTTCGTTGAAATTTTGGGTACTCTGTTGGGATTTTCCAAGTAATTTTTTTCCTTTTTCTCTCTGCCTCTTTCGGGGGAATACAAATAAAGGGGATTTCAACCGTTCCCAGAATTTAGGTGCCTATCGTACTTCGTTCCCCGTGAAAAAAGTTCTTTGACACTCTCCGGTCAGCAATTTCGCCTGCCTAGAACAGGGCTTAATGTACAAAAGTTTTTCCAGTCTGAGAGAAAAAATGATTTGTAAGAATCTTCATGGGCTTGACGTCCTAGTGTTGGGGGTTTCCCCATTATCTATCCTATATTTTCCTAGCAGATGGGGAAGAAAATTTGGAGTGGTCTTTGAAGGCGAGTCCTCTGAAATTACACTCCCGGTTCTTCGCATTACTTTTTTCACTCTGTCGTAGGTTTTGAATTTGTTGTATACTCTAATATAATTTTAATTTTTTTAAAGTTTTTCCATATCTAGTGTTGAAATTTCTCTTTATTAACTTCTTTTTTTTTATTGGCCCATTTGAAGATTTGGTTTTGGGGCACTTGGAGTTTGCAGTTTTGTGGGGTCACTCATGGCAGTTCGGGGGTCCCGCAAGGAAGAGACGGGGGCTATGGCTTTCATTTTTTTTTTGTCAATAAGAGGAGAGTAAAAGGTGGGAGGGGGGCTTGCCTTTAGAACAAGGGTTCTCAACGGGCGCCGGGACTTCACTCTGTTTACAATTACTCTATGTTTCTGTTTGTCGGGAAGTTACAGCTCTATAACTTCCTGACAAATATCACGTGTTTTGTGCGCTATTACACCTGGCACACTTCGAAGGCTTTTGTAAAATTGTAAAATGCTACATTTGCATTTTTTTCCCCAGGCCTTATAAGTTCCATAGTGGGGACACCGGAGCGACCTGTTTTTAAACCCGTTTTGCCTGGGTTGTGAAATTGAGGGGTATTGGTATTTGGGTGTTTTTTGCTCTTAAAACCCTTTCAAAGTTTTTTTTATGAGGGAATTTTAGTGCTTTGGGGTCTGTAGTTTTTGCAATTGCTTTACTGTGACTTTGTAAGGGGGGCTATGTCGTTGTTTTGTTGGTGGGGATGACCCGTACCCATGCCCCTTTCCAAGAATGCTAAATCACCTGAAGAGGCTTCTTGAAAAGCTTGAAAAGCAGGGAAAACTCCATGAATCGGGCCCCGGGGGCAGGGCTGGGCAGTCTTTATTGCTTTTCTAAGTCTTGGGGTGTTTGCATAATAAGATTTTTGAGATGACCAAATTTTTGGGGTCTGTTTAAAAAGAATTCATTTGGATTGTCCCCTTTTGTCGGGGCAGTGGGTCACTGAACACGAGTCAATTTGGGGCTAATATTTCACTTTTTGTCTTGGCTGCATCTGTGTATGTTCCCTCCCGCCTAAGCGGAGACCAATACTGGGTGTTGGTTTTTTCCCTTTAAATTTTGGGAAAGAGAAGAAACACTTTTTTTCAGTTCCTTTATAGCTTTTAGTTCTTTATGTGTTCTTGTCTCCTGTAAGAATTCCCTTAGCTTAAGTTCGAAATTTGTTAAATTTATTGGCCATGCCTCCTTCGCATTTCAAAATATATTGGCCCCTCTTAAAAAACTCTGTGATTCTTCTCCTTTATCTGTACAGGGAGGTCTCTCCGAGTTTACATCTTCCTTTTTCTTAATGGAATGTGCCTTGAACAGATCTCAAGAAAAAAGAGTTTATCTTTTTCTAGGGAAAGGTTCGGATCCCTGTTTAGGATATCTTCCCAGCTTGTTTCTTTAAGACATGATTTACTTTTCCCAAATTTTATGTTTTTATTACTGAAGTTAAATTTTGTGAAGACACCCCCAGATGATCACATTTTGTGGTCCAGGGAAACCCTGTGCATACGTCTGTACCTTATTTGTTTGCTGAATGGTATTGTCTTTTTATACGGTTAATTTCATATCAAACGCAGTGCTAATAAGATGAGGTTAGCATATTTTCTTTCTTGTGGTTTAAATAAAAGGACCTGCCTTTTGGGGCCAACAGGCCCCCCGCAGTGCTTTCCTTTCTTAGTTTTATGTAATTTTTGCGGTTTAAGGGTGCATTTGGGGTGCAGAGTTTTTAACACATGTTTGTGAGTGAATTTTCATCTATCCCTCCGGGGGTGATCTTGTTTAAAACATTATTTGTTACACCCCTTTTCATTTTAGTGTCTAAAGTTGAAATCTTCAGAGCAAGATTTTTGGGGGCGAAGGTTTGGGGGGTTTTTCCACACAGTGGTCAATTTTAAAAAAGCTTTTCCTGAATTGCGGGGAAGTGCATCTGGAGGTTTTTATCCCACCACTTTTGACAAATTTTTGGTTTTTCAATTTACCCCCAAAACTTCAACTACATCATTTGAGGTGTTTGTTTTGGGGGGGGAAAAATACGACCTGTGACGTTGGCAAACTTTCCTCCTCCCGTGTTGCCTGTTTGCCTGTCGCATCGGAATGGTTTAAAAACCTGGGATCTGTATTTCGTTGTTATATGACCTTAAATTGAGTCCTGTGAATGCTGCAAAGTTGTATTTGACTCTGTGACAGTCCCTTGTGTAATGAATTTTGTTTTTTGAGGGTTTTTAGACCCTGTTTTTTGCAAAGACAAATGTCGTTATATTGATAGAATTTAGTTTTTTTTTTTTTTTTTTGCTGGTTTAAATAGTTCGGGTGGAGCCCCAATGAGTGCCTCTGCTCAAAAGAGCTTTCACTTTGTGTAATTTTTCTGCATTTTTCCAAGTTTTTTTCTCCTTCCCGGGACTAAAATCCTTCTTCTCTGGAGAGGTTATGGGTCCCTCTTTTGTTACCCCTAGTCGGCTGGTTGTGTCTTGTGCCCCTTTTGTATGTGTCTGTACGTTGGCATTTTTTTTTCATGAGTGACAAGTGACACATTTTTAGGGGGAAAAAAAGTTACAGGAAGGTAGTTGCATTTCCCCCCGTTGTCATGCTGGAGTGGCATTTTAGGGATGGTCAAAGGTGCATGTCCCTTGTTTTTCAAAGGTATACCAGCCTGAATACCCAAGGGACAGAATTTGCGTAGATTTAAATTTCGTTTGCTAGGATTTTTTTTTGACTCTTTCACTGTGGAAAATTTTTTTTGTTTTTCCCTCTCTGCCGTTCCGTATGGACATCATGCTTCCACCATTTTTTGCTGGTAATGTGTAACACTTACGCAGCATCGCTATTTTGTACCTCGTAAACTAATAGAGTTGTCTTACCGTTTCTCATCAGGGCCCATATCCCTTTTTGCTAGCACCCTAGAGCACTGTCCCCCAAGGACCCCCGCCATCCCACCCATTTTATTTTCCCGTTGTCAACCGGCTGAATGTTTTTTCAAGAAGGCGTTTTTTTGATAAATTAATTTCCTCAGGGAGGTGTATCTCATTTGGGCAGCCCCAAAAACATTTATCTGATTTTTTATCATATGGTCACTGGTTTTTAAATTTCTGATGCCCATGGGATTTACCACAGATTTCATGCAATCCGGGCATGATTTTGTCTCTTCCCTTTCTGCGACTACACAAATTTTATGGGGTGGTCATTTCAAACTTTGAAAACTTTTTAAAAAATACTAGTCTATAACGACTAGAAGTATTTATTGTCTTTAACATTCTTCTGGGTGGGCTGGCTGGGATAGGCTTATTAATAAAAGATTTATATTGGCATATCATTTTGGTACAATACGAGCAAATAGGACACTCTTCCGCGCTAGCGAAAATGTTTTGTGTTTGGTAAGGGCCCCAAAAAAACCCCGTCAGCTTACGAACCGGGAGACATCCCCTTATTTTTCAACAACCGGTTGGTATTAAGGGGAACCTAAAAAACTGTAGCTTTTAAATTCAATCGGGATCACTTTTTTTTTAATTAATCCGGTTGATTTTGGATAGCTGTGAAAGGACTACGGGAATTTTTTAATAGACAAGGGTTTTCAGTCTGATAAAAAAAGTAAAACTTGCTGTTGAAAAAAACCGGGACTTCTAGCAGCTACTAAACGCCTCTACTACTTTTGGGAACCATCCACAGAGCTTTAATTTTTGGAACAAAGAAACTTTTTGGGTTTGATGTCCAAACATTTGCAATGGGACTTTTTAATAAAAATCTTTACCCTTTTTAGAAAATTCACCCTAGATTCAATACCAATCATAACCGTTCCCAATCATAAAAAAGGGAACCCGGTGTTTTGGGGCTGGTGGGTCGCATTTGACTAAAAATTGACCTAAATTTGTCCGAAATGCTTTTCATAACAAACTTTTTGATAAACATATCATTAAAGTCGGCTAGCCTGAGCCATGTAAGACTTTGAAATATTATTTTTTTTATTTTATTTTTTATTTTATTATTTTTATTGGGCAATTATTTAATAAAGTATGGAAAGGGGAAGGGACCTAGGGATTGGAGAGGCTCAAGTTCCTTTTTATAAAGGGAAAGGGGGTAAAAGAAGGGGCAAAAAATTAAGGGGGATAAGTTGTTGAGTGTACCTGGTAAAGTGTAGGTAAATTATAATTGAAAGAATTTAAAAGAAACGGAGAATGGATAGCAAGAAAAAGGAGGCTTTAGGAAAGGTAGGGGGGTTTGGGGACCAGGGGGTTTTACAGTAAAACAAAAAAGTGAACAGTATTTAGAAAGGCAAAAGAGGTCTTTGTGGTTTTTAGGGATTTGGAAAAGGGTTGACAGGTGGTAGGGGGGAAATGTGGCAGATTTTCAATGTATGGGTAGGGGTAGGTTACGAAAGCAGTGAAGATTTTTACGAGGGATATGAGGCCAAGTTAGAGTATGTAGGAAAGGGAATTTTTTCCCCAGTAAAAGAGGCCTTAGACAAGGGGGGGGGATGTGTGATGTCACCGTGGTTTTTAAATTTTTTTTATGTGGGGTTGAAGAGAATAAATGCGGGGGCTTGGCAAGAGCGTGGAGTTAAAAATAAAAAATCACACACAAAGGGGGAGTTGCAAGCTGTTTTTTTGCTGATGACACTGTGCTCTTGGGAGATTCTGAAGAGAAGTTGCAAGATTGGGGGAAATTTGGGTAGGGTGTGCAAAAGAAGAAAAAAAAGGTGATCAGGAAAGAGTAAGGTTAGAGAAACAAAAAGTTAGGGGATGAAAGATTTAATATCAAGGAGGGGGAGGTAAGGAGGAGGTGAACGTATTTAGATTTTGGGAGTGGAGTTTCAGGGTGGGGCTATGAAAGATGGGTAAACAAAAATTGATGGGGAAAAAAAAGTGAGGGTGCACTTAGGATCTGTGGAGACAAAGAACTTTGTCCTTTGGGGAAAGAGGGGAATGTTTGAGGTATAGTTTTTACCAAAGCTCTTTTTGGGGGGAAGCGTGGGGGGATGAATGTTGCAGCGAGGAGAAGGCTGGGGGCAGTGGAGATTCCTGCGAGGGGAATGTGTGGTGTGAAAATAATCAGAAATTTGGTTTGGGGTTAGGAAGGTGCGGGATTACCAAAAACTGTTGTCCCGAGGGCTGGGAAAAGGGTTTTTGAGGGGGTTCGGACATGAAAAGAAATGGGCGAAACGAATACTCAAGAGTGTATCAGTCGTATGGAAGGGAAGCGGGGGAGGGGCGGCCAAGGGAAAGGGTTTTGGGGGGGGGTAAAAAGGGGGTTTTGTGTGCGAGGGGCTTGGACTTTCAGCAGGCCTGCGTGAGCGGTTGATTTGGGGGAATGGAACAAAGGTTTTTAATATTTGACGTGCTTTTGGAGTGTGAGCAAAGTAACATTTATAAAGGGATTCAGGAAAGGGCAGGCCGGGACTTGATCCTGGAGATGGGAATACAGTGCCTGCACTCTGAAGGAGGGGTTTAAGTTGCAGTTTAAAAACTGTTTTAAAAGCACCCCTGGCAAACAGGAGGAGTAATGATGGTGAAATTTTTTTCTTTTTGGGCCACCCTGCCTGGGGAATGGGCCCGGGTGTGATAATAAATAAAAAAAAAAATTTTTATATTTTTATTTTTATTAATTATTCTGTATGATCGAAGATTGGTTTTAAAAATTCCTTTTGAGACTTCATAAAACTTTTTTGGTATAGCAGGGGTTTCCCTTTTAAGCAAGTTACAGCCAATGTACATTGAATATTTTGGGGGAAGGGAAAATTCAAAATCTAAATCCCGGAAAAAGAAACTGGAAGGAGATCTGCAGGAGTGAAGATACGTGTAACAAAAGGGATTCACAAGTCCACTAAGAAAACATGATTACTCCATACCTATCATATCACCAATAAAGAAAAAAACGGATATTATTGACTTTTTCTCAAGAGATCGGAATACGTTTTTCGCCCATATCCCTTGAAAGAATTACATCAATAAAGCCTTTTGTTTTTAAAGTAAGCTGCCACAGCACTTCCCCCCACCGAAGGGGAAAAAGCAGAGAAAAAAATCCACAATACCCCTAAGAATCCAACCCCTGGTATTATAGTTACACCATCAACAACACAATAAACATTTACATCCCTTGTCCGCGTCTACATGATACCAGTGGGGTGGTTTATAATTTTTACAAGGGAAACCTGCAGGAACTAAACACCGGGATTATCGAGTACAGAAGAGTCGCCAAGATATGATATGAACAATCTTCCACTATTTCATCGCAGCAAGGGAAACCATCTGATGCTTTTTTCCCAGCGCCAAGCTAGTTATCAAAGAAGGGGCAGAATGTAAGCAGTGTTTTGAAATCAGTTCTGTTTGCTACAAATGACACCATTACACGAAGGTCAGTTCTTTCTTAATTCCGCAGACGCTGACCAAACTTATCTTCCACATTATCCGCTGTTACATAGAGAGGGGCATGCAGCCGAAATACTGGCCTAACCCATAATTTGAACTTCGAAGCTTCTATATACTTTTCTGTGTTTGTGAATGTACGAGTACAACGTATATGCATTACATAAGAATTTATTTATATGTATGGTTTGTATTAGTACATAAATACATCGCAGTTCAAATTAAAGGGTTAGACCCAGTATTTCGGCTGCGCTGCCCCCTTTCATAAAAGCCCGTGAAAATTCGATTAAAAATAACCCTTATAAAACGATATTTGATAAAAAGAACTAAAAATGTGGCCGGGCAAAGGCTCACCATGTACGCTTACTGGTATGTCCGATGAAAAAAGGCATTAAGCGAACCAAATCTGCTTTTATCGAACGGCTTGTCTGGTTTTCTCGTACGCCAGATAAAAAAGAACCAACTCTGCTTTTGGCAAGTTTGTACGGCGCAGGCTTTGTCCAATACCTGTCTATTTTCTTTGTGGTGGTAGAGACAAGCCTGTCCCTGTTCAACTGGAAATTATGTTGCCTCAGACAAAATAACCCTTTATAAGAAGCGAGGGCAAGGCGGGGAAGGCAGGGAAAGGGAGGGCAAGGCAGGGCAGGTACGGCAAAAAGGGGAAAAGCAAACAAGCAGGCAGCCAGCTTAGTTCGTCAGCCAGTCAGCGAATTAGCTAGTGAGTTAGCCAGCTAGTAAGTCCCGTCATCAGTCAGTTAGCCAGCCAGTAAAACCTGTCAGGAAGCCAGCCAGCCAGTCAGCAAATTAGCTAGTGAGTTAGCCAGCTAGTAAGTCAGCCAGTCAGCTAGCCAGCCAATAAACCTGTCAGGAAGCCAGCCAGCCCAGCAAATTTAAGCTAGTGAGTTAGCCAGCTAGTAAGTCAGCCAGTCAGCTAGCCAGCCAGCCTGTAAGGAAGCCAGCCAGCGAGTAAACCTGTCAAGAAGCCAGCCAGCCAGGAAGCCTTTCAGGAAGCCAGCCAGCAAGCCTGTCAGGAAGCCAGCCAGCCAGGAAGCCGTCAGGAAGCCACCCACCAGTTAGCCAGCCATTTGTTAAATGTAGATTTGATATTTACATTATTGTTGCCGCAAGTCTCCCGGGTTTTTGGGTTTACACGTACTGTAAAGTCTGTCTCAGTTGTCTGTCACCTGCATCTAAATATTGTTAAATTAGACACATATGCAACTCTTGGGTATCTTTATTGAGGAAACGTTTCGCCACACAGTGGCTTCATCAGTCCATACAAAGATTGATGGACTGACCACATCGACTCAAGGCTGGGGACTGATTACCTCAAACTCCTACTGTTCAAGGTTTATCTTTGTATGGACTGGATGAAGCCACTGTGGGGCGAAACGTTCCCTCAAAAAAGAACCCAAGAGTTGCACATGTGTCTAATTTAAAAACATGTCGTTTTTTTGAACCATTTACCTACAGTCTAGAATGTTTATGGTGGGGCCTGTCTTCCCCACGTCCACTCACCCCCTCCCTCTCACGTCCACTCACCCTCCCCCTCCACGTCCACTCCACCCCCTCCCTCTCACGTTTCCCCTCACCCCCTCCCTCTCACGTCCACTCACTCCCCTCCTCTCACGTCCCCCTCATTCCCTCCCTCCCCACGTCCACTCACCCCCTCCCTCTCACGTCACTCCCCCCTCCCTCTCACGCCATCACCCCCTCCCCCTCACGTCCACCACCCCCTCCCTCTCACGTCCATCCCACCCCTCTCTCCTACTTACTTCACCCATCCTTCCCTCCTACTTTCTCTTATCTTAGTCGCTTCCAACACCCTTCTCCACCATTTCCATTTAAGATAGGCAAGCAGGCGGGACTTTCAATATTTCCTTTTAAGAGGAGAGAGAGAGAGGAGAAAGAAGGGAGGAAGAGATGGAGGGAGGGAAGGGAAAAAAAGGGAAAGGGTAATGGGAGGGAAGAAATAAGGGAGAAGAGATGGGAGGAGAGAGATTAAGCTTGCTACAATTGACTTAAGAAATCGTAATGACACGATTGCAAATAAACCATACCCCCGGGCCGGATTGAACCCGCGGATAGTCTCAAAACCGGGGGCGGAGTTTTGAGACCTATGACCGCGGGTTCAATCCGGCCGGGGGTATGGTTTGTTTGCTTACAATATCTTTGTATCTCCGGCTGTCATCAATACAGAGGACTAAATATGTTTTATTGGAAGTTTGTTCATGTCCTGTAGTCGATAGATTAAGTGGATCAGGTCTGATTAATTTAATGTTTAGTATAGCAGAGTTTTCGGTAAATCTGGTACCCCCCCCCCCACCCCCACCCCTTCAGTCCAGTAATCCCACTTTTTTAGGCTTTTACTGTCTACTACTTATAATCGAATTTACATATTTGTTTGGGAAAAGACACTTACGTACAGTTCAGGACATTTATTCAAGGAAACGTTTCGCCACGAGTGTCTTCAGTCCAAAACGTTTCGCCACTCGTATATGAATGTGTGCGAGTGCCGTATGCCACTGAGGTCAGGCTACCCAATAAGGAATCAATCACTGTCTTGCCAGTAGAGCGACGACATCACAGTTTAGATGACCCTTCAAACTGCAAAAATTCTTAAACCCCTCCAGAGGATAAGACTGTACCTCCCCACTTCCAGGACTCATTCCCGTTAACAGTTTTCCCTGAATTCCTTCATTAATGTTATCTTGTTCACACTGCAACGGCACCTTAAAGTTATCTAGGAATCGCCTCCTTTCTTATTCTAACATGCTCACACAAGCTTCTTACGTTTCCAGACCCCTTATACTTAAAACCCCTTTACCCTCCCTCCAACATTTTTCCCCGGAAGATTCCTTTCCTTCCTTCCTTTCACCCTAAATTTATATGCTAAACTATTCATCCTAGTTTTTCACACTCTCTGTAATGTTAAATCCACCTGAACAACCCCTCCCAAGCCATTTATAATTAATACTTTTCGTAACTAAACACCTCCTAGTCCACACACATTACTCTCTTACTGCCCCCAACCTCTTCCTCACTGCAACTTTCAAAAGCCATGTGTGTGTGTGTGTGGTGTGTGTGTGTGTGTGTGTGTGTGTGTGTGTGTTGTTGGGGGTTTTGGGTGGGTTTTGGGCCCCCTTTTTTCAAAAAGAAATCCCCCCC
>NW_026473338.1:0-30911 GCF_026875155.1 Cherax quadricarinatus | reverse complement strand
CCGTCCCCACGTCCATAACTCTCACCACTAGCCCAATCACTCTCTCCACCATTTCCATCACCATCACCACCAGTCCATCACTCTCACCACTAGACCATCATTCTCTCCACCATCCATCACCATCACTACGAGTCAATCACCTTTACCACCAGTCCATCACTCTCACCCCCAATTCTTCATCCTCACCACCAGTCCATCACCAACAACATCAGTCCATCACACTCACCACTAGTCCATAACCATCACCACCAGTCCATCACACGTACCTCCAATCCATCACCCTCACAACCAGTCCACCACTTTCACCAATCCATCACCCTCACCAGCAGTCCATCACCCTCACCACCAGTCCATCACTCTCACCACCAGTCCATCCCCCTCACCACCAGGCCTTCACACTCACCACCAGTCGATCACCCTCGCCACCAGTCCATGAACATCACCATCAGCCCATTACCCTCACCATCAGTCCATCACCCTAACCACCAATCCATCACTTTCACCAATCCATCACCTTCACCAGCAGTCCATCACCCTCACCACCAGTCCATCACTCTCACCACCAGTCCATTACTCTCACCACCAGTCCATCACACTCTCCGCCAATCCATCACCCTCACCACAACTCCATCACCCACACCACAAGTCCATCACTTTCACCAATCCATCACCCTCACCATCAGTCCATCACTCTCACAACCAGTCCATCACCCTTACCACAAGTCCATCACACTCACCACCAATCCTTCACCCTCACCACAAGTCCATCACCCTCACCACCAGTCCATCACTTTCACTAATCCATCACCTTCACCAGCAGTCCATCACCCTCACCATCAGTCGATCACTCTCACCACCAGTGCATCACTTTCACCACCAGTCCATCACCCTCACCATCAGTCCATCACACTCACCGACAAACCATCACCCTCACCACCAGTCCATCACCCTCAGCAGCAGTCAATCACCACCAGGAAATCACCTTCACCACCAGTCAATCACCCTCACCACAGGTCAATCACCTTCAGTCCGTCACTATCACCGACAGTCCATCACTCTCACCACCAGTCCATCACTCTCATCACTAGTCAATCAGCCTAACTACCAGTTCATCACCCTCACCACCAGTCCATCATCCTCACCGCCAGTCCATTACCCTCACCACCAGTCTATTACTCTAACCAACAGTCCATCACCCTTACCACCAGTCCATCACCCTCACCACCAGTCAATCACCCTAATCCTCAGTCCATCACCCTCAACAACAGTCCATCACCATCACCACCATTCCATCACTCTCACCACCATCTGGTGGCCTGGTGGCTCTAGTGGCCTGGTGGTTAACGCTCTCGCTTCACACGGTGAGGGCCTGGGTTCGATTCCCAGCCAGAGTAGAAACATTGGACGTGTTTCTTTCCACCTGTTGTCTATGTTCCCCATCAGTAAAATGGGAACCTGGGTGTTAGTCGACTGGTGTGGGTCGCATCCTGGGACACTGACCTAAGGAGGCCTGGTCACAGACCGGGCCGCGGGGGCGTTGACCCCCGGAACTCTCTCCAGATAAACTCCAGATAAACCAGTGCATCACCCTCACCACCAGTCCATCACCCTCACCACCAGTGCATCAGCCTCACCACCAGTCCATCGCCCTCACCAAGAGTTCATCACAATGGTCAACCGTTCGTCACAAGCGTCAGTCGGTCATCACAATCGTCAGTCGCTCATCACAATAGTCAGTCGTTCGTCTCAATCGTCAATCGTTCGTCTCAATCGCCAGTCGTTCATCACAATCGTCAGTCTTTCACCACAATCATCAGTCGTTCATCACAATCGTCAGTCGTTCATCACAAGCGTCAGCCGTTCATTGCAATCGTCAGCCGTTCATCACAAGCGTCAGTCGTTCATCGCAATCGTCAGTCGTTCATCACAAGCGTCAATCGTTCATCACAATCGTCAGTCGTTCGTCACAATCGTCAGTCGTTCATCACAAGCGTCAGTCGTTCACCTCAATCGTCAGTCGTTCATCACAATCGTCAGTCGTTCACAACAATCGTCAGTCGTTCATCACAATCGTCAGTCGTTCATCACAATCGTTAGTCGTTCATCACAATCGTCAATCGTTCGTCACACTCGTCAGTTGCTCATCACAATCGTCAGTCGCTCGTCACAATCGTCGCAGGTTCATCACCTTCACCACCAGTGCATCTCCCTCCCCATCAGTCCATAACTCTCATCACCAGTCCATCACTCTCTCCACCCATCCATCACTCTCTCCACCAGTCCATCACCATTACCACGAGTCCATCACCTTCACCACCAGTCCATCACTCTCACCACCAGTCCAACACTCTCACCCCAATCCATCACCCTCACCACCAGTCCTTCACCAACAACATCAGTTCATCAGTAGTAGTAACAGTAGTAGTAAAAGTCGCAGTAATGGAAGAGATATTAGAAATTATAGTGGTGGAAGAGGTGGTAAAGGTCGTACAAGTGTTAGTGATCGTAGTGATTTCTGAGGTGGTAGAGAAGATAAGAGGAAGAGGTGAAGGTGGTAAAAGTGTGGTGGTGATGGTGGTAGTTGTAGAGGCGAAAGTGGTAGTGGTGGTAAAGGAGATAGTGGTGATGGTGATGTTAGAGGTAGTAGAAGTAGTAGTGATGATAGAAGCAGTAGTGATGGTAGCAGTGATAATAAACGTGAGGTTAGTGGTAAAATTGATAGTGGTGGCAATTGTAGCAAAGGTGGTAGTGGTGGGGATGGTGGTAGTAGTGGTAGTGACATATATTTCAACGTGCAGAAGGTCGTATCCTCGGTACCTTGTTTTTGATGGCAGCTTGCCAGGGTCTGGCAAATTAAGTGAAAGTCTCTTAGTCAAGTCTTCTATTCCTGGGTAACAGGATTGCCAGATGCTCCCGATTTTATGTACAACGAACTGACCTTCAGTGAAGCGAAAAAAAAGACTGTTTTTGCATATGCCTATGAGGCCTGATCTCAGACCGGTCCGAGGGGGCGTTGACCCCCAAAACCCTCTCCAGGTAAACTCCAGGTCTCCAGGCCTATGAAGCCGACGCAGTGCCTCTTTCAGATTGTTATTACCTTAAAGATGACTTATTAATGATAATTCTACTGGTAAGGAGGTAATGGGTAAGTCCACACCTGATATGTTAGTTGTTCCTAGAAATGTTTAGGTCCAAGGGTAGATCAAAATTCTTTTATCAGGGAACATTAAGCGTTCCCAAAACCTGTTATCGATTCAGTAAATTGATTGGCCAGTTTAAAATAGGAAGTCCAGGGCGAGTGTTAGTAGGTTGAAAATCCTGGACATTACATCAAACCTGCACTACTTCGTACCATACGAGCTGATGAACCCTTCTCAGACCTGATCATAGACTGTGCGGACCTTTACCTAAGGCCAAATCAGGTGACCAGTAGATCTTTATCATCTCAAGATTAAACAACCAGGTATCCAGAGGTAGGACATATGCGTTGTGTGAATACCAAGGCAGTTTTAAAAGGCTCATTAGATTTAAGTCCAAAGAGGGAATTATAGGGACAATTCAGTGTGACTAAGGAGCCAGTTTTACTTCAAAAGCCTTGAGAGAAATTTTCAGCAGCTTTGGTATTAAACAGTCCCTTTCCCCAACCTTTTACCCTCAGTCCCAAGAAGCGCTGGGAAGATTCCAGCAAAATTAGATAAGAATGATGCGTACTTTTTTCTTCAGACTGGTCAAAGTAGACCTTATTTGATCGACTTTCTTTTATTCACTAAGAATTTTTATTATTAATGTAGGTCAATTATTTTTCCTCTCAATATATAGGAAGAGGAAAGTGCAGATGAGAAGAAAAACATTGCAATGAGAGAAACCGCGCAGGAATTTAGTGGGTACAGTTCTTCAACCCCATGGACATCACACCTCACCCTTTGTAAATGGTCCAAATCGGACCGAAACGTCGTTATAAGCTTCATGCTACTATGTGCGAATTGCTTGTGTATTTTGGTGCTAGAGAAAAATATATGATACACGTTTAGAGCTATAGAGACAGAGTGGTATAGTGGTATTAGAGGGATGGAGGTGAAAAAGTATAGGAGTGGTAGAGGTTTATAGGAGTGGTATATTAGAGGTAATAAATGTATGGAAGTGGCAGATGTAACAGAGGTTTCAGAGGCATAGAAGCAGTCTAGATACAGAGGCGACAGAGGTAAAGAGGTGGTAGGGGAAACGAGGAGATAGAGGTAGATACGTAGATGGCAAAGGCATAGAGGTGGAAGGGGTATACTGGTTGCAGAGGAACAGAGGAATATAGGTACAGAAGTTAAGAGATAGCAAAGGTACAGTGATATTGAGGTACAGAGATAGTGGAGTTACAGTAGTATAGAGGTAGTAAATGTACAGAGGTATAGAGGTAGTAGAGGTATAGCGGTGGTAAAGATATAGAAGTATGGAAAGTGCAGTGGCACAGAGGCAGCAGCGGTACAGAGGTATAAAGGTAGAGGTATAAAGATATAGATGTAGCAGAGGTACAGAGGTCTGGATGTGGTAGGTATACAGCCGTAGCAGAGATATAGAATTAGAAGTATAGAGGTGGTTGACGTACAGAGGTATGGGAATAGTAGAAGTGTAGCTGTAGCAGTGATACAGAAGTACAGAGTAAGGATATAGAGTAAGCAAAGGTACAGAGGTGATAGAGGTGTCAAGCGAGCCACCCTCACAATGACTGGAAGCCTGGAGAATTGAGAGAGAATTAGTGGGACATGGTTGGGATAACCATGAGATTGCTACACCTCGTTACCCACCCATCCAGGTTTTGTCAGTTTCTGTGCCCATCCTCGTTGATTGAGGCTTAACACGAAGCTAATGACTTCATACTACACACTGGGTCTCTGTTCCACTCACTCACTGTGGGTGTCTGTTCCACACACACACTGTGGGTCTCTGTTCCATTCACTGTGGGTCTCTGTTCCACACACACTGTGGGTCTCTGTTCCACACACATACACACAGTGGGTCTCCGTTCCACACACACTTTGGGTCTCTGTTTCACACACACAGAGGGTCTCTGTTCCATACACACTGTCGGGCTCTGTTCCACACACACACTCTGTGGGTTTCTGTTCCACACACACTATGGGTCTCTGTTCCACACACACACAGTGGGTCTCTGTTCCACATACACACTGTGGGTCTCTGTTCCACATACACACTGTGGGTCTCTGTTCCATACACATTGTGGTTCTCTGTTCTACACACACTGTGGGTCTCTTCCATTCACTGCGGGTCTCTGTTCCACACACTGTGGTTTCCTGTTCCACACACTGTGATTCCCTGTTCCACACATTCTGGGCCTCTGTTCCATACATTGTGGGTCTTTATTTCACATACCATATGTATTATCATTAACATTTAGAATGGTCATATTTGGCTTCTACGTAACTCTTGTTTGTGCAGTAGGAACTGGAATCCCAAATGCTATCTCTATGTATATAGTAGCTATTCTATTAGGTTTATACAGTGTATACAAGAGCATGTAGTGGGAAAGGGCAACCTGCCCCTCATTCGATAGCCTCGAGAACAGGCTGAGATGACGTCGTAACTATCCTGCATTGCCTATATTTAATGCTCTTATGATAGATCAGGAGTTCCCAACCTGGGGTACATGTACTCCCAGAGGTACATAAACCTCTGAGAGTATAACCATTGTGTACAATGCTGTACAGTGTGCAATGTACACTGTACAGCAGTGTACACTATATGTAATGTAGAATATAAGCAATACAGAACATCCTTGTTACAAATCAGCTGATAAAGAAAGCAGTCAACTAGGTAAGCTCTCCTTCCTCTTTCCTGTTACAAAGTTGCATGTATGTAGCACTTCAAAATTAATACTCTCGTAAAAATCATACAGAACGCATTCTGAATGTGTTCTAGTCTAATCTAGAGACATACGAGAGTAGCCGAGAGCTCTCTGCTTTAAGTTATCCACAAGAATTAGTCGTGAGAGGAGTTGGTGTCATTTGTGAGCAAAGTTACACGCGTAAAATTTTTCAAGTAAGAGGTACTCACATTTGTCAATTAGTTTCATTACTTCTTACAGTGAGTTCCATGTAGCGTATTTCATCTACAGACATCAACAGCCAGCATATTTACCACTCACCCTCTCGAACTCCACGCGCGCGCACACACACACACACACACACACACACACACAGGGGTCAGTCCTAGGACCAGTGCTATTTTTGGTATATGTGAATGACGTAACGGAAGGGATAGACTCAGTAGTGTCCCTGTTTGCAGATGATGTGAAATTAATGAGGAAAACTAAATCGGACGAGGATCAGGCAGGACTACGAAGAGACGTGGATAGGCTGGAAGCTTGGTCCAGGAACTGATTCCTCGAATTTAACCCAACCAAATGCGGTCATGAAGTTCGGGGAAAGGCAAAGAAGACCGCAGACAGAGTATAGGCTAAATGGCCAAAGACTGCAATCCTCACTCAAAGAAAAGGATCTTTGGGTGAGTATAACACCAAGCATATCTTCTGAGGCACACATCAACCAGATAACTGCTGCAATATATGGGAGCCTGGCAAACCTGAGAATAGAGTTCCAATACCTCAGTAGGAAATTGTTCAAGACTCTATACACCGTGTACGTCAGGCTCATACTGGAGTATGCAGCGCCAATTTGGAACCCACACCTGGTCAAGTAGGTCAACTAATTAGAGAAAGTGCAAAGGTTTGCAACAAGGCTAGTTTCAGTGCTAAGGGGAATGTCCTACGAAGAAAAATTAAGAGAAATTGGCCTGACGACACTAGAGGACAGGAGGATTAGGGAAGACATGATAACGACTTACAAAATACTGTGAGGAATTGACAAAGTGGACAGAGAGATTGGACACAGAAACAAGGGATCACAATTGGAAGTTGAAGACTCAGATGAGCCAAAGGGACGTTAGGAAGTATTCTTTAGTCACAAGTGGCATAGTCTGGCAAGTGACATAGACGAGGCTTGATAAAGCTCATGGAGCAGGGGAGAGAGAGAGGACCCAGTAGCGACCAGTGAAGAGGCTGGGCCAGGAGCCATGACTAGACCCCTTAAACCACAAGTAGGTGTGTACAAGTAGATAAGTACACACACACACACACACACGCACACACTCAGATACATTAGTGAAGATGAATGAATGTATCTTCGGTATCCTTACACCGCAAATGCTCAGGTGTTGCTGGCTGAGAAAGCTATTCATGAGGAGCTGGAAGAACTCCTACTTGATGATTCTGCACGTGATGAATATTCTGAAAAGAATTTAGGTAATTTTTAATGTGAGACGCTAAACGGGTTGCTGAAGCTGGTATTCAAGCATTACTGTTATTCCCATGAACATGGCTTTGTGAGTTAGCATTTTAAGTGTTGCTGGGGATTAAGTCAAGACAGATCAAATCTCAAAGCAACTGAATATATTCGTCGTGCAGTTGCTAAAGTTTCCCTTCGTATTATTGAACTTGTTGCCGAAAAAACATGTTCATTCATCTCATTAGTATTCGTATTTAGTTTTAGTATATTATTTTACTTGTACCTCCTCCCATAGGAGACTTAAGTCTCGAGACACTCCCCAGATAGAGAGCCAAGGCCGGGTCACCACTACTTGGAAAAGACCCGGGCCGGGAGAATAGATAGACTGCAGCTTGGTTGTGAGGCATTCTGAAATTAAAGTAGTCTTACGGCCAGTGAATTTCTGCTGTCACTTAGGTTAAACGGCGTAATAATGAAGACGGATGTTAAGAGATAGCGTGAAATAACACTACAGAAGCAGTGACGGATGTTAAAGAGATAGCGAGTAATAACACTACAGAAGCAGTGACGGATGTTAAGAGATAGCGTGTAATAACACTACGGAAGCAGTGACGGATGTTAAAGAGATAGCGAGTAATAACACTACAGAAGCAGTGACGGATGTTAAAGAGATAGCGTGTAATAACACTACGGAAGCAGTGACGGATGTTAAGAGATAGCGTGAAATAACACTACAGAAGCAGTGACGGATGTTAAAGAGATAGCGAGTAATAACACTACAGAAGCAGTGACGGATGTTAAGAGATAGCGTGTAATAACACTACGGAAGCAGTGACGGATGTTAAGAGATAGCGTGTAATAACACTATGGAAGCAGTGACGGATGTTAAAGAGATAGCGAGTAATAACACTACAGAAGCAGTGACGGATGTTAAGAGATAGCGTGTAATAACACTACGGAAGCAGTGACGGATGTTAAAGAGATAGCGAGTAATAACACTACAGAAGCAGTGACGGATGTTAAAGAGATAGCGTGTAATAACACTACGGAAGCAGTGACAGATGTTAAGAGATAGCGTGTAATAACACTACGGAAGCAGTGACGGATGTTAAGAGATAGCGTGTAATAACACTACAGAAGCAGTGACGGATGTTAAGAGATAGCGTGTAATAACACTACGGAAGCAGTGACGGATGTTAAGAGATAGCGTGTAATAACACTACGGAAGCAGTGACGGATGTTAAGAGATAGCGTGTAATAACACTACAGAAGCAGTGACGGATGTTAAGAGATAGCGTGTAATAACACTACGGAAGCAGTGACGGATGTTAAGAGATAGCGTGTAATAACACTACGGAAGCAGTGACGGATGTTAAGAGATAGCGAGTAATAACACTACAGAAGCAGTGACGGATGTTAAGAGATAGCGTGTAATAACACTACGGAAGCAGTGACGGATGTTAAAGAGATAGCGAGTAATAACACTACAGAAGCAGTGACGGATGTTAAAGAGATGGCGTGTAATAACACTACGGAAGCAGTGACAGATGTTAAGAGATAGCGTGTAATAACACTACGGAAGCAGTGACGGATGTTAAGAGATAGCGTGTAATAACACTACGGAAGCAGGTTGGTTTCTCTCCATCACGTTGATGGTTATCTAGTCCCTGTCGTAGTCAGAATTTATAAATTGGTATAAATGTTTAGAAAATCGACAAGTTGCAATATTTGAGAATCTTCATTCTGGAAACATTTCTCCAGCCTGTGGCTTCTTCAGTCTAATACAGGAAACTCCAGACTGAGGGACTGATTAGCTCACACTTCTCAGCTTCCATCGTTCTTCTCTGTATTGGACTGAAGAAACCACTGCCTGGCGAAACGTTTCCAGAATAAAAATACTTAAATATTGCACAAGTGTCTAATTAATCAGAATTCAGAAAATTTTGCTAAGCCTCGTTGTATTATAAGCCTATATAGAAATAATTTTGCGCCATTTATTTGTTTATATTTATTTGTACATGTCCATACTTTGTAATTTATATATGTATATTTCATTCCGGTAGCTTTTAACATAGGAAACCTGTACGTAAGTAGCCAAGAATAAAATGCTGTATATCTAACCCATCTCCTATATTTCAATAAACACATTATCTCATAATAATTTTCATCATGAAATTATCTTCATATTTTTTGTGTAAATGTGGCAGGGAGGTTGCATGGCAACTGAGATAAAATTACAGCCGCGTCTGAAATTTAATAGTGGGGGAGACTAAAGCAATTGCAATTGGCTAGGTTAGATTAGGTAAGGTTCGTCAGGAAACAGGACAAGTGTTTCCCGACCCGGACTCCTGGCTCATATTTCACCGAGTTTGAATTGACTGACCAAGAACTCTGATGTAGAAAAGTGTGTGTGCTTGGTTTTCCAAGTCAGTAGCAATCCAGCCACAGAGGCGAGTGGGGTGTTATCAGGGGTGTCTGCTAAAGGCCCCAAATTACTTATTTACTGTTATTGGGCATCCTGAGAATTCCTCTTTTAGCCGCACTTATCCGTAATTACGGGAAATAATTTGCAGTGGTTAAACATATTATTATAATCATAACTATGTGCTAGACCCACAAGGGTCACCGTTTAAATATAACCTCCTTTTGTATAACTGTATTGTGTAGTCACAAGTATGAATATAGTATTTTATATGATTAATTATAGTTACCCACCTCAGTGGACTTAGATATTCTTCATAAACCCCGAACAATTATACAGTAAAATATTTTATCCAGTTTTCTAATTTTTTTTTAAATTAATGAAACATTAAAAAATTAAGAAAAGTAAGCTTAAATGTTATTGTATTGCTTTTTTTTCCCGGAAAAATTTAGAAGGGTTTGAATTTTTTTTAGTAAACTTTTTAAAAACTTTTACCCCCGATATAAGTCAGTGTTTCAAGAATTGAATAAAAATATATGCTCCCAAAATGTACTTTAAAAAATTTTGCTTATCATTTAAATTTAAAATTTTACCCCGGGGCTTATTTTAGGTTACTAAGTACAGTAATACGCTTGTTTTCCCGGGCTGCTCACATAATATACTTACGAATAAATTATATTCGTACCTATGCTACGTGTCAAAACATTATTTCTTGTCCAAGTATAAATGAAGTAAGCAGGTTTTTGAAAATAAAAAGTTAATTTACTCGCAGGTGACGGGTTTTTACCCTTACTATTTTTTGATGTCGTTCCTAAGCCCTTTAAAAATTAAATTCTTTTACACAAGGAGTCCCATCACACTTAACAGAGATTAAAGGGAAAGGGTGTTTGGCGAAATTTTTTTTTTTTTTTATATTTGGCCCAATTTCTTTTAAATTTTTACAAGGGAATTAAAAAACCTTTTTGAAGCTATACACTCTTTATAATGATTTTTTTGCCTTAAAAGTTTAAAAAAAGAAAAAATTTAGTCCCCTATTCGATAAGGCAAAAAAAACTCCCCCTTTTTCTAAAAAATTTGGGTAAGGTACAATGATCTATTTGGGACATCAGATGAAAGATAAGTGGGGAAAATTTGTCAATAGATTATATAAAAAAAAAATTTTTAAAATTATTTTTTTTTAAGGTTTTTGGGGGGGGGGAAAAAAATCAGTAAAAACCCAAAAGGGGTTAAAAAATGGCAAACCCCCTTTGCATGTTAGTAAACCATCATTACTAAATTAACGTTGCAAAAAAACATGACCTCCTTTAAATATTTTTTGGGAAAAAAATTGGAAAAATAATGTCGGGGAAAAACTTATGCCCGAGTTTATACAAAATATTACGTTTTCAGAAAAATCAAACGGACATGGCACGCCACTTTTTCACTATTTTTTTTTAACCTCGACACATGTTGACAACACACAGGAAAACTGAGCTATTGTCATCTTTCCCCTTGCATTTAAATGGAGCCCTCGGGAAAAGTTGAAAATGTAGTGTTTTTAAAAATGAAACAATAAAAAAAATCCCCAATTTTTTGAAAAAAAAAGAAAATTCCCATGGGTCAGTGGGCCTGTTGCAGTGGTCCTTTTTTTCTTATGTTCTTTGTTTTTATGTTTTTTTGATAAAAAAAAAGGGAAAAAAATTTTCTTTTTTTGGAAAAGCATATTTTAGAAATATGATAAAACAAGCCAATTACATCAACATGTTCCCCAGAATTTTGAAATATTTTTTGCATTTTTCCCCAAAATTTTTTTAAATTTTTCCCTTTTTTCATTACTCTTAAAAACTTTAGCCCCCTTTCCTAAAGGGTTTTTTTGATTCTGTGTTGACTCTCGCCCAGGCAGGCATAGCAGCTCCCCTTATTTGGGCCCCAGTATCCCACGACCCCCGTTGGGGAGGGGAACCTCTCCCCACCCCAACGATGTCCATCGGTGAGAATTAAGCCCAAGTCTGCTGTCGTCGATGACGCCACGAACCCTTGAGCTTGCAGTTTCTCTCAACCTTGTCTTTACGAAAAAGTTCTCCAAGATAAACTCACGGGAAAGAACTTTCATCGTCACTTTTCTCGATGATACTGAAGCTGAAAAGGGTGCTTACACCAAACTGCCATAAAGACCTTAGAAAAAACCGAGGTTTTAAACCATCTCTACGTACCATCCCTGCTTGAAAAAAACGTTAAAGAGTTTAGGAAAGCTTGACAAGCAAACACGAACGGGACCATCCAGGAAAATTACTAAAATCACTTGAAGCCCCTCAACACCTGGGCCAAGATTGACACTATAGTGAAGCCCCCAACGCTTCCTCAATGCCAAGGTAATTTCCCTGGACGTTACCATGGCGACCAGAGAAACTGTCTGTGGCCGGGCCCATCTTTTACTACTACACCCAAAACCCCCGACAGATTGAACCTGAACGCTTCACTTTCCAAACCCCCTTGCTGACATGTTACTCGTACAGTCACTCTACTGCCGACTCCCCACTTTGGGGAAAAAAAAAGGATATGTTCCACCTGTGGGTTGGGGGTACGATTTTCGTTTTGTATTTCCCACTGCTGCTCCCCCCTTGCATCAACTGAAAATTTTTGATCACCATACTCTTGCAGCCAGTGCCCAGGGGCAAAAGGGAAATTTTTTTTCAAGGGAAACTAAAGGAAGAAACAAAAAAAGTCATCTGGAGCCCCCTCCTACATACGCTGCAATTCCCAAGATTCAATCTACAACATCCAAGATTCTACAAGCTACTCAACAGCCCGTCTCCCCCACCCTCCACTACCCAACCTCCCCCTATGTATTTCTACCAAATTTTATTACTGCATGATGTTTGCCCACATGAAAAAATCCCGCAAAACCTGGCTCTTTCAACACGACTATCAAGGGAACTTCTTGCACTCAACAACATGCCATCTTTTTTAATTTCCCCTGAAAAGGCCACCACCCAGCTAAAATTTTTTTGAAAAAAAACCCGAAGATCGTCATTTTTGGAAGCCCCCAGAGATTTAAAAGGAAATTAATAATTGAAAAGGGCAGCATCTTTTTTTGAACCCCTCCAATCAACTTTCCCCTGAAACATCCAAGTCACACCAGCCTCCTATTCGTCGTTTGGTCGTCGTGGCGGGGGAGATATCTTCCTTCACCTCCACTCACCACTGCCCCATAGGGGCCAATCAGAAGCCACGATTCTCCCACAGTTTTCCCTACACACTCCCTAGCGGAGCCCACCAATTTTTGAAAAAAAACTTCAATGCGGGAACCACCAACAAAAACCTCTCCGTCACACCCCGGACGTTTTAATACAAAAGGACCAACATCGAAAATAAAATTCTGCACTGGAAAAAATAAAAACTTTTTATACGACTCCTGACCAAGACCCCAAAAATGAAGGGTCGACACTTTGTACGAGAAATTAAAACCAAACAGTAAAGTTTAAAAAATCGAAAGGGTGCCACAGCTCCTTCACTACACTCAAGTTGCCCTTTTGACCAGTTACAACCCGACCCGGGCTTTTCGACCCAAGATTACAAGACACTCATCTTTTCCCTTTCCCAAAAACTGAAAAAAAAGGAATGCCTCCAACCTGAAGAAATGAAGTAAAAACTCCTGCTCAAAATTTAAAACGAAAAACCTGCCCAAATCCGAAGCTAGCCCCCCTTAAACCCGCCCCAGTTTTCTCCCCAGCCGCCAATCAACACAAGATGCAGCAACCCTTCCCACCCCACCCAAAGTTGCAGTCGGGCACCCCCGATTTCCCTGTTTGTTTTCCCTATGTCGTCTTCGTTTTTGTTTACCGGGGCCTTAGGGGTTTGGGTCTAGTCCGACTCTTCTCTCTTCGACTCAAACTTTCCCTCTCCCCGGGCTTTTCCCTTCGCACTGTCCCCACTTTTTCCCCTTTGGCCCCCGTGGGCCCCTTCCTGTGATCCTTGATTGTTTTGTTTTAAAGGGTTTTATAAACATAGATGGAGACAGTAAGGGTAAGACAAAAAAAACTATGATAAAAAGGAGGGGAAAGGGAAGAAATGGGGCAATGATATTTAAGATGTAGGGAGTAGATTTAAGGGGTAGTGATACCCCGTTTCACCCAGAAGGTGTATTTACGGGAAAAAGGGTACAAAATGAAAAAAAGGGACATTAGTGGAATGAGGGAGGAAAAAAAGGAGAAAAAAAGGGAGAGAATTTAACATATGAGAGGTTTTTACAAAGTAAAAGGTGAACAAGGAGGGGGGAAATTTACATGAAATATGGAAGGGTGAACGAAAAAAGGGAGAAAACCCTATAACAGAGTGATGAATACTACCCAACAGATTTTGCTGAGAATAATAAAAAGTTTTGGAGCCAGATTAATAAGTTAAGAAAGCCTAGGGGAACAAATTTGGATTTGACATTTAAAAATAGGAGAGGAAAATTTATTGGGAATGAAAGGTTTGGGAAGTACCCGGGAAGAAAAAGGAAATTTTTGGGAAACTATTAAATGCTGATGACAATGGGGAAACTGGGGTTTTCTTGCCTGGGCACGGAGGGCATAACATCTTGTGGGGAGTGTTTAAAGGAGCCCCCTTGTGAGGGGTATGGGGGGTGCGTGAGGCATGGGAATAATAAAAAGGAGAAAAGCAGCTGGGGTTTAGAAAAAAGACGGGAAAATATAGAAGCGGGAAAGGGGGAATAGTTTTGGAAGGGTTTGGGTGTTTTAAATTTTATAAATGAAAGGAAAAAAAAGGTACATAGGGGAGGCAGAAAATTCCTTTGAAATAAAGGAAAAGGGGGAAAAAAAAAAATTGGGAAAAAATTAAAACAGGAATAGCCTGTTAGTATCCCCTTTTTGAGTGAAAGGGGAAAAGTTTTTATTGAAAGATGCATATGACGGGAGTGGTAGGGGAAGCAATGGGGCAATGTTGCAAATGAGGGAATAGGTGGGGGTTTACTGAAAGCGGAAAAAGGGATTTGTTACAAGGATAGTGGGGGCTCTTTTTTGGGAGTATATGGGAGAGGGGGAAAATTTTTTCCAGAAAAAAGTAGGCCTTAACAGAATGCGAGATGTCATCAGGTTGTTCAATATATAGATGGGGCGGGAAAGAGAAGTAAATCCCTGGGGTTTTGGGAAAAGGGTGGGGGGTTAAAAGATAAAGAATCTAACACAAAGGGGGGAATTTTAGATTTTTGTTTCTTTGCGGATGACACTGTGAAAATGGGGGAGATTTTTGAAGAGAAGTTAAAAAGGGTTTTTTGTGAACTAATTTGGAGGGGATATGAAAAAAAGGAAATTAAAAGTGAATGTAGAAATCAGAAAGGGCGAAAAATGACAAAAAAAAAATGGGGTCATGAAAGTTTGGGAAATGGGAAAATTGTGGGGAGGGAGTAGGGAGGAAGTAAATGTTTTTTCAATTTTTGGGGAGTAAAAAATTTGTCAGTAGAGGGGTCAAGAAAAGACGGGTGAAACATACAACTGTGAGGGGAAATAGATGAGTGGACCCCACTAAAAAGTCTGTGGAGACAAAAAAAGGGAAAAGGGGAATTTTATGATAGGAAAAACCAACCCCCTTTTATATAGGTGTAAAAACATGGGTTTGGTAAATGTTGAAAACAAGGAAAAAGGGCCTTGAGGCAGAAAGAGATGTCGTGTCTGAGGGAAATGTTTTGGTGTGAAAAAAAGCAAGTTGGAGAAAAAGAAGATGCTTTTTTGTTTTAAGTAAATTATTCTATAGTTCAAAAAAAGGGTTTAAGGGTGGTTCGGAATTTTTACGGGGAATTTAAAAAAAAATAGTTTGACTTAAAAAGGAAAATAAATGCTGTTAGAAGGAAGGCGAGGAAGGGGTCGCCCTTTTAAAAGGGTTTTAAGGGGGGGAGAATAAAGGACTTTTGGGGTACGAGGGGGCTTGGACTTCCGCAAGCGGGGGTGAGCATTTTAAAGGGAGCGTTTGCAGCCGGGCATTTTTTTATGACCTGACTTGCTTTTTGGATTGGACCCAAAGTAAAGTTTATGAAGGGTTCATGGGAAACCATTTTAGCTGGACTTAAATCCTGGGGGTGGAAGTACAGTGCCTGACTATGAAGGAGGGTTGTTGATATGTTGCAATTTTTATAACCGTAGGTCAGTCCCCCTCTGGGGGACATTGATAAAATGAAAGGGGAAAGCGTTTCTTCTTTTCGGTTCCCCCTTTGCCTTGGTGGGAAACGGCCAATGTTTAAAAAAAAGAAAAATTTTAAAATTTGTGTTTCCATTTCTTAGCTTTTTTATGCTATAGCCCCCAAGGGGGCTCAAACCCGGGAATTTTTAAATTTTTTTGGTTTTGGGGGTATATATCATATACATTTTAGTGGCAACCCCTTCCCCCCCTTTTCCCTATCTCTCTCACCAATCGGGTTGGTTGGATTATATTAAAATTGCGTAGAGAAGAGATGATCCCCTTTAAAAATATCTTAAGAATTATTGTTTTTCTGTGAACTTTTTTGGGGAAATCAGCAGTTTTTTGGGTGTCCTCTTTTTTGGGCTGTGATAGTTGATTTAGACGTAACCTCCCTTTTAAAAAGCATTAAATTCTGCTTTACATGAAGGTCCAAGCATAACAAAACTTAAATTTCATGGGCCTTACCTTTTTTCACACAAAAAAAGGGTTTTTAGATGTATTTAACTCATTATATCGTATGCCCCTTGGGCCTTTAAAAAAGCTTTTCCGGGGCACTCTCTTTATCTATGCCCCGGCCACCCCTTTTTAAATCGTATGTCTGAATAAAACAAATTGAAAGGCCCTGGGCACTCTAAATTACTGTACCCATGGGCACTCCCCTTTTTGAAACCCCCTGGGCCCCTCTATATTGCATCCCCCGGGCCCCTTTCTGTTTATGCATTTTCCCCAAATTACACTTTTTGTATGCCCTGGGCACTTCTTACGAAATCCCCAATGGGAAACTCCCCTATGTAGCTTGGGCACTCTCATATTGCATGCCCTGGGAAACTTCATTTTTTCTTTTGGGCACTCTCATATTGCAGCCCGGGGCATTCCCATACTGTTTTGCCCGGGGACACTCATTTTGCAGGGCCCTGGGAAACTCTCATATTTTTATGCCCGGGCATCATATTGTATCCCTTTGGGGCACTCTATATTGTATGTTTTGGGTACCTGTCGCAGTACTGGAAAATACGCATTTCTCTGCCTTATACATAGTTATATTTAAATAACCCAAAAAAATTTTTTTATTGTAAATCCCCTGCCTTACATATTAGTTTAAAAATTGTGTTTTATGAAAGTTTCATTTTTTCCCAAAGGAATGATGGAAATTTTAAAATTTAAACCCCATCAAAATTGACATTGTTCAGATTTAAAAATTTAAATTAGGGGAAATATTCAAGGGTAAAAAAATTGGGCGGAATTGTGTTTTATTGTTTTGTTTTGATCCCAAAACTGTTGCTGGGGAATGAAAGACCTCAGGAAAACCGAGTCTGCACGGGAACTGTCGACTAGTTGCACTTTACTTGCTTTTTCACCCAAAATACTTTTGGTCTTGGGGTTTTCTGTTCCCCACATTTTTGGATATCTTTTTCCACACCCCCCCCTTCTTTTCCCGGGTTCCCCACATAGTATGGGTGTTCCCTCCTCAACCACAGGTATTTTTTTTAAACACAAAATTTGGGCCCATCGTTCCAACCATGTGGGGCCTGTTACATAGCTGGTCCCTTTAAATACTCTTGGATTTCTGTTTCACATACACGGGTTTCCCGTTAAAACACGTTTAGGGTTTATGTTTCCTTTTTAGGGCTCTGCTTCACATACTGCAGGGGCTCTGTTTCACATTTGGGTTTGTTTCCCAAAATCTGCGCATCTTCTTTACACAGTGGGGGCCCCCTGTTTCGCGCACTGTGGGTTCATTCCTCACACTGTGGGTTTTTGTTCCCCACACTGTTGGGGTTTTGTTCCTCAAACCCTGAGTCTCAATTTAAAGGGAAAATTTTTTTTACTTTAAAATTTAAGGAGGGTTTCTGAAATTTGTAGGATTCAAAAAAGCCTTAGAGAAAGGAAGTTTTTTAAGTTTGTCCAGCAAGTGGGGAAACAGCTCCGGTTCCCTCAGGGAAAAAACCCCTACAAAAACGCCCGGGTTTAAGGGAAAGAATCAAAACAAAAGCCACCACTGAATACTTTTTCGTTTCCCATGGGCCCTGACGGTATCACCCTTTGGGTTTGAGGCAAATCTTTGGGGGTTTTCCCCCCTTAAACCTACCCAAGGTTTTCAGCGCTGAATGATTATTTAAATTTCATCGATACCGACGTTTGGTTTAACCTCTCTCTAGGTTGACTGTTTAGTGTGTGGAAACCCCTCCTGCCTTGGGGCCCCTTTTTTGAGAATTTTTTTGAGGGTTAAGTATTGTTCTTAGATACCCGAAGCAGTACTTTATTTGGGGGATCACTGTGAGATCCATAATAAGGCAAAGGTGAAAATTTTTTTTGAAAGGGGGGGCCTTGGAAATTCAATACGACTAGGGCTCAAGTTTCAAAACAAAAAATATTCTTGAAAATTCTGGTCCAAATTTAGGATGCATATGCCAACTGATGTAACTTTTCCATTTTCTATCCGAAAAACCAAGGCGCTCTTGAATTTTCCACCACTTATGTTGAGAAACATAGCGGTCTACAATAAGCAGGGAAATTTGGGCAAAAGCAAGAGTTACTTGGGTTTTGGTTTATACCATTAGAGGGGGGGCTTTTCCTTTATAAAAAAATTTTTCGGCCCGCACAACAGGGGTTTAGGTTTTTCTCGCCCGATGTAAAAAGTCTTTTTGGGGGAAACTTTGTTCCCGGTCCCAATTGACTGCAGCTATCTATAAACAGACAGCATGGGAAAGGGGCCCAAAGTAACAGTCAATCCTGCAATGATTTCCCATTTGGTTGACAACCTGGAAACCTTATCCGCAACCAGGGGCATTGCAGTATGCTGCTCCCTTGGTTTTCCCGGGTTGGGAAAAGATTTAAGGGAAAGTTAACCACAAGTAATAAGTGTATGTATAAGTGTGACAGTAGTAATAAGTTTTGACAGAAAAAATGGGGAAAAGTAACCAATGTGACAGTAACAATGTGACCCGTAACAACTGTGCAGTAAAAACTGTGGCGAAACAAGTGTGACAGTATTTAAAAAGTGGGGCAGTAGTAAAAAAGGGTGACATAGTAACAATGTGACAGTAGTTTAAAAAGTGTGCAGTAACAAGTGTGCCAATAAATAACTAAGGGGTGACATAGAAACCAAAAGTGACAGTTGTAAAAAAGTGTGACAGAAAAAAAGTGTGACAGGGAACAACTTGACAGTAACCCCTTTTGACAGGGAAAAAAAGTGTTTACAGGTAAAAAAGTGGACAGTAGAACAAGTGGACAGTAGTAACAAAGGGGACAGTAGTACAAGTGTGACAGTAAACAACAAGTGTTGGGCCCAAAAAAAAGTGTGACGGTAGTAAAAGTTTTTACAGAACAAGTGGGGGACAGTAGTAACAAGTTTACAGAAAATAAACAAGTTTTGGGGCAAATGTAACAAATGTGACCGAGGTAAAAAATGTGACAGAGGTAATAAGTGTGACAAAAAAAAAAACAAGTATGGGCAGATGTTTAAAAATGTGACAGATGTAACAATGTGAAGAAAGGGAACAAGTATGACAAAGGTAAAAAGTGTGGGCAGATGGAAAAAGTGGGGACAGAAATAACAGGTGAACAGGGGGTAAAAGTCTGGCAGAAGTAACAAGTATGACAGGGAAAAAACAAGTGTGCAGATGTAAGAAGTGTGACAGATGGAAAAAAGGTGACAGAGGTAAAAAAGTGTGACAGATGTAACAAGTGTGACAGATTAACAAGTATGACAGATGTAACAAGTGTGCAGAGGTAACAAGTGTGGGGCAGATGTAACAAGTGTGACAGATGTAAAAAGTGTGACAGAGGTAACAAAATGTGATAGAGGTAACAATCTGACAGAAGTAACAAAATATGACAGAAGTAAAAAAAGTATGACAGAAGTAATAAGTGTGACAGAAAAAAAACAAATGTGACAGAGGTTTAAAAAGTATACAGATGTAACAAGTGTTGGAAAAGGTAAAAAAAGTGTTTACAATGTAACAAATGTGGGCAGAAATAACAAGTGGGGACAGAGGTAACAAGTGTGACAAATGAAAAAAGGGGTGACAAGGGAAAAAAGTGTGACAGATGTAACAAATGTTACAGAGGTTACAAGTGGTTTACAGATTTTAACAAGTTGAAAAAGAGGTTACAAGTGTGACGGGTGTAACAAGTTGCATAGTAACAATGTGACAGAGGGTTTAAAAAGTGACAGATTTTAAAAAAGTGGACAGATTAAAAAGTTGACAGATGTAACAAGTGTGACAGAGGGTTAAAAATTGTGACAGATGTAACAAGTGTGACAGATGGGAAAAAAGTTGGGGACAATGTAAAAAAGTGTGAAGATGTAACAAGTGTGACAGGTAACAAGTTTTGAAAAGAGGTTACAATGTGGGCGATGTAACAATTGACAGGGGGTTACAATGTACAGATGTAACAAGTGTGACAGATGTAACAAGTGTGACAGAGGGTTTCAATTTTTGACAGATGTAAAAAAGTGTGACAGATGTAACAAGTGTGACCCGATGTAACAAAATTTTAAAAATGGGAAAAAAGTGGGGGACAGAGTAACAAGTTTTACAGAGGTTACAATTGTGACAGATGTAAAAAAGTGTGACAGATGTAAAAATGTGACAGATGTAACAAGTGTGAAAGAGGTTACAATTTTTGAAAAGATGAACAAGTGTGAAAAGATGAACAAGTGTGGGCAGATGTAAAAAAGTGTGACAGATGGGAACAAGGGTTTACAGATGTAACAAGTGTGACGAGGGTTTCAAGTGTGGGCAGATGTAACAAGTGTGACAGAGGGGTTTCAAGTGTGGGGCCCGATGTAACAAGTGTGACAGATGTAACCCAAAAATTTACGAGGTTAATTTTGACGATTAACAAATGTGACAGAAAGTAAAAAGTGGGGACAGATGTAACAAGTGTGACAGATGTAACAAGTGGGGACAGATGTAAAAAGTTGACGAGGTTACAATTGTGGGCAGAAGTAACAAGTGTGACAGATTTAAAAGTGGACGTGTAACCAATGTGACAAAATGTAACAAATTTGACAATGTAAAAAGTGTGACCCAAAAATTTCAAGTGTGACAGATGAAAAAATGTGGAAAAGAGGTTTTCCAAAATTTTGACAGATGTAACAATGTGACAGATGTAAAAAAGTGTGACAGATGTAACAAGTGTGGGAAAATGTAACAAGTGTGACAGATGTAAAAAAAGGTGACAGAAAGGGTTACAATTGGGCAGAAATTTAAAAAGGTGACAGATGTTTAAAAAGTGTGACAGATGAAAAAAGTGTGACAGATGTAACAAGGTGACAGTTTTAACAAGTGTGACAGAGGGTTTCAAGTGTGACAGATGTAACAAGTGTGACAGAGGTTACCCGTGGACAGATGTAACAAGTGTGACAGAGGTTACAATTGTGACAGATGTAAAATTTGACAGATGTAAAAAGTGTTACAGATGGGAACAAAATTTGACAGATGTAACAAGTGTGACGGGTGTAACAAGTGGACAGAGGTTACAATTGTGGGCAGATGTAACAAATGTGACAATGTAAAAGTGTGGGACAGATGTAAACAAATGTGACAGATGAAAAAAGGGTGAAGAAAGTAAACCAAAATGTGACAGAGGTTACAAGTGTTTACAGAGTAAAAAATTTTTGACGGGGGTTTCAAGGGTTTACAGATGTAACAAGTGTGGGCAGATGTAACAAAGGGGGACAGGGAACAATTGTGGGCAGATGTAACAAGTTGGGACAGATGTAAAAAGTGGGGAAGATGTAAAAAGTGTGACAGATGTAACAAAATGTGACAGATTAAAAAAGTGTGAAGGGGTTACAAGTTTACAGATGTAACAAGTGGACAGAGGTTTTCAATTGTGACAGATTTAAAAGTGTGACAGATGTAAAAAAGTGTGACAGAGTAACAAATGTGACAGATGTAAAAAGTGTGACAAAATGTAACAAGTGTACAGAGGTTTTCAAGTGTGACAGATGTAACAAGTGTGACAAGGTTTCAATTGTGAAGATGTAAAAAAGTGTGACAGAAGGAACAAGGGTGGGCAGATGTAACAAGTGGACAGAGTAACAAATGGGGACAGATGTAACAAGTGTGACAGAGGGTTTCAAATTGGGGGAAATGTAACAAGTGTGACGATGTAAAAAAAAGGGGACAGATGTAACAAGTTTTGACAGAGTAACAAGTGTGAAGATTTAACAAGTGTGACAGAAATTTTAAAAACGGGGGACAGATGTAACAAGTGTGACCGATGAAACAAATGGGGGCAGAAGTTACAATTTTTTGACGATTGTAACAATGGAAAGATGAACCCAAAAGGTGCGGGTGAAAAAAGTGGACGGGTGTAAAAAGTGTGAAAATGTAAAAAGTGTGACAGTTTTAACAAGTGGACGCGTTACAAGTGTGACAGATGTAAAAAAGTGTGACAGAGGTTACAAGTGTGGGCAGAGTAACAAATGTACAGATGTAACAAGTGTGACAGAGTTTAAATTTTTGACAGAAAGAACAAGTGTGACAGAATTTTAACAAGTGTGACAGAGTAACAAGTGGACAGATGTAACAAGTTTTGGGGCAGATTAAAAAAAGTGTGACAGAGGTTTCAATTGGACAGATTTAACAAGTGTGGGCAGATGTTAAAAAAGTGTGACAGAGGTTACAATTGTGGGCAGATGTAACCCAAATGGACAGATGTAACAAAATGTGGGCAGATGTAAAAGTGGACAGATGTAACAAGTGTGACAGAAATTTAAAAGTGTAAAAAGGGAAAAAAGTGTGAAAAGAGGTAACAAAAAATTGGGCAGAAGGGTTAAAAAGTGTGACAAAAGGTTTTCAATTTTGAAAGGTAACAAAAAAGTGACAGAAATTACTAGAAAAAATTTTGATAAGTATTTTGAAAATAATTTTCCCATAATTATTTTTAGACTACAATTTTTTTTGTGTACGAATGGTATATAAAAACCGACAAGATGAGAGTAAGACACCCAAATGCAACATCTGGGTATCTTTATTGTAGCGTTTTTCGCCATCCAGTGGGGTTTTCAAAACAGATTTTTAGGGAAAAACTTTAAAAACTATGGTTTCGTTTTGCACCTACTGTAGGGTTTAGGGGCGATTTTCCTCATCTTTGTACATAGTTTTTACTGTTTTTCAAGTTATGTCCTGGGGAAATTTTTATTGATAAAAACCACTGGGTGGCGAAACGTCTACCCAAAAAAAGATACAAAATTTTTTTTTTGACAACTTTATTTTACGACATTTTTTTTTCCCCATTTTTTTTTTTGTTTCGTTTTTTTACATTTTCCTGCAAAAGGGAAGGGGGCACTTAAAAGAACTTTTAATTACAAAATGGTAACTAAGTCCTGTCGTGTGCCCCGGGGGTTTTGTCGTATACCCTGGGGCTGTGTCGTGTGTCCTGGGGGGTCCCGTCGGTGTTTTTTCCGGGGGGGGGGCTCTTTTGGGTTTCGGGGGGGGGGTTTTCCCTGGGGGTTTGTGGTGTGTCCTGGGGGCCCCTGTTTGTGTTTTTCGGGCTTGTCGTATACCCTGGGGGATCTGTCGTTTTGCCCTGGGGGGGTCTGTCATGTGCCCCGGGGGTTTTGGGCGTTGCCCTGAAGGCTCTGTCGTTAAAACCCCGGGGGCCTGTCGTGTGCCCTGGAGGTTTTGTCGAGTGCCCCGGAGGCTGTTTTCGTGGGTTTCCCGGGGGCTCTGCCCTGTGCCCCGGAACCCTTTTTCTTATTCCCCGGGGGGCTCTGTTGTGTCCATGGGGGCCCCTTTGGAGCCCTGGGGGGTCTGTCGTGTTTCCCCGGGGGCTCTGTTGTGTGCCCTGGGGTCTCTGTCGTGTGCCCTGGGGGCTTGTTGTGTGCCCTTGGGGGCCCCTGTCGGGGGGGGCCCTTGGGGTTCCGGGCGTGTGTACTGGGGGGTCTGTCCCCTTTTTCCCCGGGGGCTCTGTCATGGCCCCGGGGGACTCTGTCTGTTACCCTGAGGGCTTTGTCTTATTTCCCTGGGGGCTCCCGTTGTGCCCTGGGGGGTCTGTCGTGTTTCCCCCGAAGCTCTGTCGGGGTTTCCCTGGGGGGTCTGGCGTGTGGGCCCAAAGGGGCTCTGTCGGTGCCCTTGGGGGGTCTGTCGTTGCCCTGGGGTCCCTCGTTTACCCTGAAGGCCTGTCGTGTGCCCCGGGGGCTCTGTCGGTGCCCCTGGGGCTCCCGTCGATTGCCCTGCGGACTTGGGCGGTGGCCCTGGGAGCTTGCCGTGTGCCCTGGGGGCTTGTGTGCCCTGGGGGCTCCCGTGTGCCCTGGGGGCTTTTTGGCCCTGGGGGTCTGCCCCGTTCCCTGGGGCTCTGTCGTGTTTCCTAGGGGGCTCTGTCGGTGCCCTGGTGGTTTTTTTTTTTTTTCGGTCCCTGGGTGCTTGTAGGTGCCCCGGAGCTCTGTGGGGTGCATGGGGCTCTGTCGTGTTCCCCGGGGGCTCTAACGTGTTCCCCGGGGGTCTATCGTGTGCCCGGGAGGTCTGTCGTGTTTTCCCCGGGGGGTCTGTCGTGTGCCCCGTGGGGTCTGTCGTATTTCCCTGGGGGGTCTGTCCCTGTGCCCTGGGGGCTCTGTCGTGGGTTTCCCCGGGGGCTCTGTCGTGTGCCCTGGGTTCTGTAGTGGGTTTCCCCGAGTGCTCTATTTGTAAAGCCCTGAAATGCTCTATCGTATGCCCTGAGGTTTCTTATCGTATGCCCTGAGTGCTCTTTTATCATATGTCCCTTGGGGCAAATGCTTACGTAAGCCCCTGGGTGTTTTCCCCACCCCTGGGGGGCAAGCCAACGCAGCATGCGTTTGGGGTGGGTTGGGAGTGCAGTGTTGTTTTGACAATACCACTCGTTGGGGTCACATAATATATATATAAGAACATAAGAAAATAAAATGTAGGAAAACACTGGGAGAAGGGCCCAAAAGGGCCCCTACGAGGCAGGTCCCTTTTTCAAAACGACATCTACCTAAAAACTCTCGAGAAATAAAATGATCAAACAAACCCAGCCCCTCCCACTATATTTTTTGTCCAGTCTCTTTTTAAAGCCCACCCAAGGGCCTACCTCTATCACCCCACTGGGGGACTGTTCCACGCCTCTACAACCTGTTTTGAAAACCAGTACTTAACCCCCATGGGCCTTTCTAAACTAAAAAATTTTTCCAACTTAAATCCATTATTTCCGGTTTTTTTTCCCGGGTTTGACAAACCCCCCATTTTTTTTTTTAATGCCCCTTGTTTATGCCGTCATCCACTTTTTTACATTCAATGTTTTCTCCCCTCATTTCTAGCCTCTCCAGGGTGGAGATTTAAAGGGTTTAAGTCAAACCTTTTATCGGGAGGGTTCCCCTTTCACCCGGGTAAATCGTTTTAGTCATTCTTCTCTGTATGTTCTCTAATGAGTGTATATCCATCCTGTAGTAAGGGGACCAAAACTGAGCAGCATAATCTAAATGAGGCCTCACTAGTGATGTATAGAGCTGTAAAATAACTTTTGGACTTCTGTTACTTATACTTCTTGAGATAAATCCAAGTAATCTGTTGGCCTTGTTGCGCACACTAAGGCACTGCTGTCTTGGCTTTAGTTTTCTGCTTACCATGACTCCCAAGTCTTTTTCACATTCTGTATGACCAAGCTCTACTTCACCTAGATTATAGCTTCGAGGGTTATTTTCATTACCAAGGGCAAGTACCTTACACTTATCCACATTAAACTTCATCTGCCATTTTTCAGACCAGGACATTAATTTGTTCAAATCGTCCTGGAGTTCATTGATATCCTCCTCAGAGTGAATTATACGGCCTATCTTTGTATCATCAGCAAACTTACTCATGTCACTAGTAATCCCTTCATCAAGGTCATTAATGTAAATTATGAACAGGAGAGGGCCTAAAACTGATCCTTGTGGAACGCCACTAGTGACTAATCCCCATTCAGATTTCACTCCATTAATGGTAACTCTCTGCTTTCTATTGGTAAGCCATGCCTCAATCCATGCTAGAACTTTACCTCCTATACCATGAGCTGCCACTTTTCTTAAGAGTCTCTTGTGAGGTACTCTGTCGAAGGCTTTACTAAAATCCAAATAAACAATATCATATTCCTTATCACTGTCAACTGCCTCAAATGTTCTACTGAAGAACGTCAGTAAGTTTGTCAGGCAGGAACGACCTCTCGTGAATCCATGCTGAGATTCATTTATCAAGTTATGCTCTTCAAGGTGACTTCTGATAATGTCAGCTATAATTGATTCTAATAACTTGCCCACTATAGATGTCAGGCTTATTGGACGGTAATTTGAAGAAATGGACTTATCCCCTGATTTGAATATAGGAACCACATTAGCCATCTTCCACAACTCTGGCACAACACTGGTAAGGATGGACGCATTGAATACACTCGTTAATGGCTGACTAAGCTCCATCTTGCATTACTTAAGTACCCTTGAAAACAACTCATCGGGTCCCAGGGACTTATTTTGTTTCAGTTTGCCTATCTGTTTAATAACCATGTCCCTCGTGACAGTAATATTAGTTAACTTAAATTCATCAGGAACTAAATAATTGTTAATTACTGGAATCTCATTTACATCTTCCTGTGTGAAAACTGACAAAAAATAGTCATTAAATAAGGAACACATTTCCAGTTCATTTTCCGTCAGCTGTCCATTCCCAGATTTCAGAGGTCCTACTTTTTCCTTCACCTTCGTCCTATACACTTGAAAGAACCCCTTTGGATTAGTCTTTGATTCATTAGCAACTCTAATTTCATAGTCACGTTTAGCCTTTCTAATCGCCTTTTTTACTTCTCTTTTAAGCTGAACATATTCGTCAGTAAGGTTAACCTCTCCTCTTCTGATGCGCCTATAAATTCCCCTTTTCTCCCCTAATAGATGCTTTAGCCTCCTGTTAACCCATTTGGGATCGTTATTATTAGACCTAATTTCTCTCTGGGGAATGTATATACTCTGGGCACTATGTACATTATTAAGAAAACAATCATATAAGCAGATTCCTTCATATTCATAAGTATGATTATCGTCAATAAAATCATTAGCTAGATAACCCTGTCAAGATTAGACAGATGTTCCCTAAGTCCATTATAATCGGCAGAACGAAAATCAGGGATTTTTTACTGTATTATCATTATTCTTGCATTCCCAATTAATGCTAAAAGTGATGGATTTGTGATCACTTGCGCCAAGCTCTTCAGTGACCTCCAGATTATTCACGAGTGTTTCCTTATTTGACAAGACTAGGTCTAGCAAATTATTACCCCTGGTAGGCTCAGTTACACTCTGTTTCAGAAAACAGTCCTGAACTGTTTCCATAAAGTCACTGGACTCTAGATTACCTGTCAAAGAATTCCAGTCAATTTGACTAAAGTTAAAGTCCCCTACTATGACTATGTTACTGTGTCCAGAAGCCCTAATAATTTCGTCCCAAAGAAGTCTCCCTCTATCGTGATCCAAGCCTGGAGGTCGGTATATTACACCTAGAATTAGTTTTTCTTGACCCTCCACGAACTCTACCCAAACAGACTCTGTTACTGCTCCATCTATTTTTATACCTGTTTTTATGCAACAATTAATATTTTCTCGAACATACAAAGCAACTCCTCCCCCCTTCCCATTACATCTATCCACATTGAACAACTTAAATCCCTGAATATTACACTCAGCAGTCATATCCCGACTCTTTAAATCATACCACGTTTCAGTTAATGCAATGATATCAAAGCTCCCAGCACATGCTACCAAACGTAGTTCATTAATTTTATTTCTTGCACTTCGACTGTTAGCATAAAATACCATCATATGTTTTTTCTTCTGCACATTTTTCCTATTCATCTTTGTTTTTACACAATTTCTGAAATTATCATTACCCAGAGTTACTCCATGACAATTACTATTAAGATTCTTAATATCAGAGCATAAGTCAATATATCCATACTCATTATCTATCATTTCTAAACCCATACCTCTAACTAATCCTAGTTTAAAGTCCTAAGAACCCCCTCAACTGAGTTAGCAAGAAAACCCACACCTGCCCTGGATAATTGATTCTGGCATACATGTCATACATTCTGGCATACATGTCATTTCGGCAATAGAAGTTGTCCCAGTTGTCAATGAATGGTACTGCATTATATATATATATATATATATATATATATATATATATATATATAATATATATATATATATATATATATATATATATATATATATATATAATATATATATATATATATATATATATATATATATATATGTCGTGCCGAATATGTAAAACTGGTCAATTAGCAAGAACTCATTTAAAATTAAGTCCTTTCTAAAAATTTCTCTTATACATTTAAAGACATATTTTTTTCATTAATGTTAATGTAAAAATTTTTAATTTTGCACCAAAAGAATCTTAGAAAACTTACCTAACCTTATTATAACAAGAACAGTTTATTTTAGCCTAACCCAAATAAATATATTTTAGATTTGTTTACAATAATTTAGCACTAAATAAACACAGAAAAATATATTTTTTTCGTTAGGTTCAGAATGATTTTGGCGAAATTATTGCATACACAAAATTTCACTTGTCCTGTATGACAAGATGAGTGTTGCTATTTAAGCCAAGATCGCAAGTTCTGCCTATTCGGCACGACATATATTACATACATATATATATATAAATATATATATATATATATATATATATATATATATATATATAATATATAATATAATATATATTACTAATATATATATATATATATATATTTATATATTATAATATATATATATATATATATATATATATATAATATATAAAAACTTAAGATAGAATTCAATTTAGTGATATCAATATAGAATATATATTATATATAAATATAATTATATATTTATAATATATCTAAATATTACTTATTTATATATATATATATATATATATATATATAAATATTTATATATATAGTATATATATATATATATATATATATATATATATATATATATATATATATATATATATATATATATATAATATATATATATATATATATATATTATATATATATATACATATATATATATATATATCAAGAATATGGAAAGTAATTCAACTAAACCAAAGTATCTTTAGCAGATTACTCTTCTCAGTAAGGACCAACCTGATAATTATGGGACTAACAACTTTCTGGTAGACTCCTGGCATAGTGCCCATTAAATCCACGGTATAATTGTGTCCTGGAAGATGTAGCTTGGGTTGTTCCCAGCAGGTGGGAGCAACAACACCGTGCATCATGCCAGGAAGCTCCACGCTCCCAAACCACAGACTGAGAACGGTCCTCTAGGCATAGTTATAACGGGAAAATTACCTAGATTCAAAAGAGTGTTGATGATAGTGTAACTCAAAAAATGTGTTGCTCATAGAGCTGGTACTTATAATGTTCGTGGTGGTGGTGGTGGTGGTGGTAGTGATGGTGGTTGTGCTGAGTGATGGGGTTGGTGGTGTTGGGGGGATGGTGGTGGTGTTCGTGGTGGGGGTGGTGGTTGTAGCGATGGTGATGGGGGTGGTGATGGCGGTGGTGGTTGTGGGGGCGGTGGTGGGATGGAAGTAGTGTGGTGGCGGTGGTGGTAGCGATGGTGAAGGGGGTTGTGATGGTGGTGTGATGGTGGTGGTGGTGGTGATGGTGGTAGTGGTGGTGGTGGCGGGGTGGTGATGATAATGGTGATAAGGGGGGTGGTGGTAGCGATGGTGATGGTGGTTGTATTTGTGGCGTGGGTGGTGATGGTGGTGGTAGGGGTGGTTGTGGCGGTTTTTGGTGGTGGTAGCGATGGTGATGGTGGTTTGTGATGGTGGTGGCGGTGGTGGTGGGGTAGCGATGGTGATGGTGGTGGTGATGGTAGTGGCTGTAGTGGTGGGGGTGGTGTTGAGGGATTGTGGTGGTGGTAGGTAGTGATGGTAGGTTGTGGTGGTAGTGAGGGTATGGGTGATGCTTGAAGCGATGGTGGTGTTGGTGATGGTGGTGGTGATGAAGGTGGTGGTGATAATGGTGGTGGGGGTGGTGGCGGCGGTAGTGATGATGATGATGATGGTGATGGTGAGATGATGATGATGAATGATGAGTGAGGATGGTTTTTATAGGACCAAAGGTTCTATAAAACAGATAAGTAGCGGTGGAAGTTTGACGCCGATCGGTAATGTATTCTCCAGAATTTTAGTGGTTTCAGTAAAATTTAAAATTCCAGAAATCATTAACATTAATAATTTGAAGCCAATTAGAAGAAGCATTCATTAATTCTTAAATGTAAATGAGTGTTCCATGGTTCGATCCCCGGCATGGGTGAAAAGGTTGGTCATGTATCCCTCAACCTTCTGCCCCTGTTCATCTAGCAGCAAGTAGGAAACCTTTGGGGGTTAGCAAACTGTAGTGGGGGGCAAACCTGGGGGGTGGTAATATAAAATTAGTCAGGGCTAGGCTATGATATTAGCTGAGGCAGAAAATAGCTCTTTCCCTGTAAAATTGATTTGTAAAAACAAAATGGTAAAAACCTTGAAGATGATAATTAGTCATTTGCAATTTATGACGCGGATCCTACCGATTCCAAGTCTGTTTGTAACTACTTTTCTATACTGACAAATTTGCCAGCGCATCAACAAAGCCTAACGGGTACCATCCTGGCCATAACATACATCAGACATTAAATATTGAAAGCCAATCAGATGTAAACTGAAATATATTTAAAGCCATTTAACGGGAATAAAAATTTCACACTCGTTTACAAATAAAAATGGGCAAATGTTTACCTAAACACTAGAATTTCACTCTCCGCCGTTGTCCAATTAGGTGGCGCACCTTTTTTCGAACGTCTAAAGCCACGGTACCGAGAATATTCCAAGTTCTCCAAGCCATTCCAGGAACTAGGGAATGGAAAGTGTACAACAGCTTTGATCATAGGGATCATTTGATGTTTTGGAGCAGAGATCGCATGAGGGGTTCTTTATTTTTGAACAAAATTAAAACGAAGAGTAGAGGAAGCAACAAGGGAAAGAAAG
>NW_026473337.1:10000-11489 GCF_026875155.1 Cherax quadricarinatus | reverse complement strand
AAAACCTTTTAAAAAACAAAATAATTAGACTTAATATTACGGTTTGCGAAAAAGTTTTTGGGAGTTTTTTTTAGCAAAAAACAAAACCCAAAGGGACAACAGTGATAAGGTTCGCAATAAAGCAAATAGAACCCTTTGGGCTTCATATCAAGAAGCATAAATAATGGGAGTCCTCAGGTTGTTCTTCAACTCAAATACATCCTTGGTTAGGCCTCATTTAGATTATGCTGAAACAGTTTTGGTCACCGTATTACAGAATGGATATAAATTCTCTGGAAAATGTACAAAGGAGGATGACAAAGAATGATCCCATGTATCAAAAAACCTTCCCTATGAGGATAGACTAAGGGCCCTGAAACTGCACTCTCTAGAAAGACGTAGAATTAGGGGGGATATGTTTGAGGTTTATAAGTGGAAGACAGGAATAAATAAAGGGGTTTGTAAATAGTGTGCTGTAATATCTAGCCTAGACAGGACGCAGCAATGGTTTTAAGTTGGAAAAATTCAGATTCAGGAGGGATATGGGAAAGTACTGGTTTGGTAATAGAGTTGTGGATGAGTGGAACAAACTCCCAAGTACCGTTATAGAGGCCAGAACGTTGTGTAGCTTTAAAAATAGGTTGGATAAATACATGAGTAGATGTGGGTGGGTGTGAGTTAGACCTGATAGCTTGTGCTAACGGGTCGGTTGCCGTGTTCCTCCCTTGAGTCAATGTGACCTGACCTGACTAGGTTGGGTGCATTGGCTTAAGCCGGTAGGGGACTTGGACCTGCCTCGCATGGGCCAGTAGGCCTTCTGCAGTGTTCCTTCGTTCTTATGTTCTTATGTTCTTATGTATAATCCCTTTATATAAAGGGAAGGGGTACAAAAGAGATTGTAAAAATTATAGAGGAATAAGTTTACGGAGTATACCAGGAAAAGTGTACGGTAGGGTTATAATGGAAAGAATTAGAGGTAAGACAGAATGTAGGATTGCGGATGAGCAAGAAGGTTTTAGAGTGGGTAGGGGATGTGTAGATCAAGTGTTTACACTGAAGCATATATGTGAACAGTATTTAGATAAAGGTAGGGAAGTTTTTATTGCATTTATGCCCCTCAAGGAAGGTTCCTTGATGTTGGTGAGGGGCTCTTGATTTAGGGAATTGGATCTGTGCTCCAGTTCCCCGAATTAAGCCTGAATGCCTTCCACATCCCCACCCCCCAGGTGCTGTATAATCCTCTGGGTTTAGCGCTTCCCCCTTGATTATATTAATTGCATTTATGGATTTAGAAAAGGCATATGATAGAGTGGATAGAGGAGCAATGTGGCAGATGTTGCAAGTATATGGAATAGGTGTAAAGAGTTTTTATGAGGATAGTGAGGCTCAGGTTAGGGTGTGTAGAAGAGAGGGAGACTACTTCCCGGTAAAAGTAGGTCTTAGACAGGGATGTGTAATGTCACCATGGTTGTTGAATATATTTATAGATGGGGTTGTAAAAGAAGCAAAT
>NW_026473337.1:0-7500 GCF_026875155.1 Cherax quadricarinatus | reverse complement strand
TTTGAATTTGATTCCCCAAAATTTAATCCCACCCCTCTCCCGAACACCCTAGCATTTACTTCCTTTACAACCCCATCTATAAATATATTAAACAACCATGGTGACATTACACATCCCTGTCTAAGACCTACTTTTACCAGGAAGTAGTCTCCCTCTCTTCTACACACCCTAACCTGAGCCTCACTATCCTCATAAAAACTCTTTACAGCATTTAATAACTTACCACCTATTCCATATACTTGCAACATCTGCCACATTGCTCCTCTATCCACTCTATCATATACCTTTTCTAAATCCATAAATGCAATAAAAATTTCCCTACCTTTATCTAAATACTGTTCACATATATGCTTCAATGTAAACACTTGATCTACACATCCCCTCCCCACTCTGAAACCCCCTTTGCTCATCCGCAACCCTAATTCTGTTTTACCTCAAAATTCTTTCAATTAAACCCTACCGTACATTTTTCCCCTGGTATACTCAGTAAGCTTATTCCTCTATAATTTTTTACAGTCTCTTTTGCCCCCTTTTCCCCTTTTATATAAAGGGACTATACATGCTCTCCGCCAATCCCAAAGGTACCTTCCCCTCTTTCTACTTTTTATTAAACAAAAGTACCAACCACTCCAACACTATATCCCCCCCTGCTTTTAACATTTCTGACATGATCCCATCAGTTCCAGCTGCTTTACCCCCCTTTCTTTTTACGTAATGCTTCACGTACCTCCCCCAAAAAAATATTATATAATATTATATATATATATATATAATATATATATATATATATATATATATATATATATATATATTATATATATTAATTTATTCCTAATTAAATTTTGATACTTATCATCTGATTCATTTCCTATGGCAGCTGTGAATGATTATCAATAATTTAAATTCCTTTATAATGCTGTAATTGACTTGTAAACGCAGTTCATAAGCAGCTACAGAAAACTGCATATTTTTTTTACATTTTCTGGTGTTCCTTGCCCTTTTTGGTGGAATTTCTTCATTTGATAAGCAAGGTTTTCTATTGTCGTGAAAAATACCTTCTTCATTTTTCCTTCTCCTCCTCCCTTCCTTCTTCTTATCTTTCTTTTTCTCCTTTTTCTTCTTCTTTCTTCTTCTTCTTCGTCTCCTCCTTCTTCTTCTTCCTGTCTGCTAACATGCTCCTCATCAGTACTAAAGCATCGTACAACCCATAATTTAAGTTCGTTATAATTTTGCCTCGCAGGCACTATGTTATTAGGAAATTCAGGGAATTACTGCCCGCTAAGTATATATTAAAATTAATTAATTTTCTTTACTAAAACAACAATGCTTTTTATTATTAAATTTTTATTATTATTATTATTATTTATTATTAGTAGTAGTTAGTAGTAGTAGTAGTAGTAGTATAGTAGTAGCAGCAGCAGTAGCGCAGCAGCAGTAACAGCAGCAGCAGTAACAGCAGCAGCAGCAGTAATAGTAGTAATAGTGTTAGTAGTAGTAGAGTAATAATAATAATAACAGGAACAACAACAATAAAAATTAATAATAAAAATAATAATATAATAATAATAATAATAATTTAAAAATAATAAAAGTTGTAGTAGTAATAAAAATCAGTGGTCAGTGAGTCAATAAATTTTGTCACAATTGCAGTAAAATATAAATTTAAACAATAAACATGACTATAACACTGCCATAACACAAATACAATGCAAACAGAAATTAGCATTTCCCCAACTGTTCAGAGGTAAATAAACTACCTCCTGTGCTCACATGCTTCTACATCCCAAAATTTCCTTATTTCAAAATCTATGTCAAAATTTTATATCACAACGTAATTTAGATTGAGAAAATAAATTTTTATTCAGAGATAAACTTGAACTGAGAAATAAGTTAAGTGCTTTGGTGACTGCTAGATAAACATGCCTCTTGTTGGAGTTAATTACATTTAGATTATATTATTGCAAATTACTTTCGAATTTGTACGGTTTTTAATGACCCTGTTGGGAAAGGCATGACAAATTATTTCCTTATTTTATAAGTGGGTTTAAAATTTATTAACATTGCCGGATTTTCCTATTAGTCAATGGTTTGAAATACGTAGTTTGTAATAAGGCAACGTAACGCTTAATTAAAAAACGTATTACACAAACGTGCAGCCTTTTTTCTCTACTGCAAGTTGGTATATAAGACATTTTTTTTCCTATGCATTGAAAAGGGCAGCATCAGAAGTGCTAAAATATTAATCCCTCAACAATCAATCAAATTAATCCTATTAAAATTTCTAGAAACTTAATTAAATTTTACATTAAACACATTTACTCTTATTTCCGCTTTAATACCTAGAAAATCACTTTGCATGTAATGATTTAAATATGTATTATACCAGATGAATTCCTGTTGGTTGACTGTATTACCTTCATTATTACTTTCCTTGGTATTTTCATGAAATATAATTTATTTTGATTTGCTTCTGTTATTTTGCAACATTCGTTCTCTGAATTAATCAAGTATCCATGATAGTCTATGTTTTTCTTTTTCCTTTTGCTTTTGAAAATAAATGGTATAAAATACCGACACAATGGAAACATAAACACATATGCAGTTTAATGTGATCCTTTAATGACAACGTTTCGCCCACATAGTGGGCTTTTTCAAGTCACAAACAGATCTGTTTGTGAATTGAAAAAGCCCACTGTGTGGGCGAAACGTTGTCATTAAAGGATCACATTAAACTGCATATGTGTTTGTTTCCCTTTTGCTTCTGTTTCATCCTTCCAAACTTCCTTCAAATTTCCGTTTGTAACTGGAGAACGCCTCGTCCAATTGGCTTCAAACCGCACTGAGAGGAGGGTTCATACAACTGCTAGCACAAGCAGGTGTCCTTATATGATTTAGGCTATGTAGTCTCTTCTTGAAATTTTGTCCCCCTGCGATAACCCAAGTCCCCCTTACCCCCCCCCCGAAGTACTTCATTCAATAAGATGTTTCGTAATTAGAAGAGAGCTGGGATTGTTATTGGAGTGTGTAGGTATCGTCTGGAAAATTTTATGTGAAAAATAGTCTGAAATATTTTCCCCTCGTTAAATTATGCTCAATACCATTAAATATACCTTTTATGAACGGCTTATTTATCTAACATCTGATGGAGCTTTCAGAGAGGATTCAGTTCAATAAATTTATTTTATGTAGCTGCAGATTTATCTATATAATAAAATAATTATAGAAAACAGTGCACTCTGTGATAACTGAAAACACTTCTTCCGATAACCTTCAAATTTTAGCGTTAGTTTTTTTTTACGAATGCAAAATTCGCCTTGTTATTCTGTTCCACTGGTATCGATATGTCAGTTTTACTAATTAAATTGTGATATGGGTATCCGTTCAATAACTAAATGATGTTTCTTTTAAATATTAATGCTGAGGCATTCAATAACAAGGATGATGCCTCCATTACACTACTCAGTGCGGATTCAAATTTGAAATTTTGTTGGCGTGATTAACAAAATCTGGAATTTTTATAACCACGGCAATTACTGGAGAATGACTTCTCCGACAGGCTTCAACCTTCTAGTTTTTATGGCCTTTAGTTAATGGCTGGCATTTAATTCGAGTTGTGTTAATTGTGATTTGCCAATTTTATTAAATAAATTGGTTTCCATGCCATACTGCAACTAAAAATTGCCTCTTTTGATCGGCTTCAAACACTAAACGGGTATATCTTAATGGGAAATATTTTTGTATTGAATTTGGGCGGTGTAGGAGCCAATACACCAGATTTTTTGTAAAATTATATCAAATTGGACTTGCTTTAAAAGCAAATTGAAATATTTTTTCCTTGTTCAGTTGGACAAATATTTTAACTAGAATATACACGAGAAAAAAAAAGAGAACTTTTTTCTAAATATCATAAGTTCACAGAGCCCTTAAACATCCCATTTTCGTGCGGCATTATGCCAGAGCCGGTCATATCGTTAGGTACAGTGTTCCTGTCATCCACTGACTTTCCCCAAAGCTTTTGTTTATAACTTCTGAAAGAGAAATTCCTCTATTATCAAGCAAACGCCCCAGAATAAAGTGGTCCTCTTGTCACATGACTATGACAGATTCATGGAAGCAGCCAATGATCTTCCAGTAAGACAAAACACCAAACAAGAGCAGTTAGTAGATGGTCTAGTACTGTTAACAAATTGCCCATAATCAATATGTAACATCCATTTTTAATAAATTGAAACAAATTAATTGAAAATAATGCAGTTTGTAGCAGTAATAGTAGTAGCAGTAGTAAAATCAAAGAATAAATTTTCATGTAGAATATTTATGTCCTCATATATATATATATATATATATATATATATATATATATATATATATATATATATATATAAATATATATATATATATAATATATATATATGTCGTGCCGAATATGTAAAACTGGTCAATTAGCAAGAACTCATTTAAAATTAAGTCCTTTCTAAAAAATTTCTCTTATACGTTTAAAGATAATATTGTTTTCATTAATGTTAATGTAAAAAAAATTAATTTTGCACCAAAAGAATCTTAGAAAACTTACCTAACCTTATTATAACAAGAAAAATTTATTTCAGCCTAACCCAACTAAATATATTTTAGATTTGTTTACAGTAATTTAATACTAAACAAAACACAGTGAAATATATTTTTTTCGTTAGGTTCAGAATGATTTGGCGAAATTATTGCAACACAAATTTTCACTTGTCCTATATGGCAAGATGAACGTTGATATTTAAGCCAAGATTGCAAATTCTGCCTATTCGGCACGACATATAATATATATATATATATATTATATATATATATATATATATATATATATATATATATATATATATATATATATATATATATATATATATATATATATATATATATATATGTCGTGCCGAATATGTAAAACTGGTCAATTAGCAAGAACTCATTTAAAATTAAGTTCTTTCTATAATTTTCTCTTATACGTTTAAAGATATATTTTTTCATTAATGTTAATGTATTTCTAATATATTTCTAATGGCCTCAGTCAGCCAGGGTCATTCATTTCTATTTCCTTCATGATGCTAGATAACTTTTAACATGTCTTCACCTCAGAACTATTGTAACATCTCTTCTCAGCCTCTTGCTTCAGATCCCTTCATGACAGGAGAGGAGGGATGGGGGGAGGAAGAAGGGTGTCTTCGTGCTGTGGAAGGGCTTTAGATACGAAGAATTGGAGATGTCCCTCCCCTTCCCTGGTCCGAACCTGATTGCATCTTGTTAGCCATGCACTATATGACCCCTATGAGTTTATCGCTTCCTTTTTAATTAATAATAATAATAATAATAATAATAAATAATAATAATAATAATAATAATAATAATAATGATAACAATAATAATAATAATAATGATAATAATAATAAAAATATGATAATAACAGCAATAATGTAATAATAATAATAATAATAATAATAATAATAATAATAATAATAATAATAATAATAAATAATAATGGTAATAATAACAATAAAAATAATAATAATAACAGCAATAATGTAAAAAATAATAATAATAATAATAATAATAATAATAATAATAATAATAATAATAATAATCTTACACTTCTGCTTAAACAAATATTTTGAAAACATGTTCTTATTACATTTACTGGGAAGCGCTAAATCTGTAAGAGTTATACACTACCTGGGGAATGGGAAGTAATCAGATTTGATCCAACAAATGGGAGGGGGGGGGGAAGTAGCTCCAAATTCTTGGATCAAAAGCTCTTCATTAGCATCTCACGACAGAAATTGTATTTCTCAAGTCAAGTTTACATTAAACTAAGAAAATGTTCGTGAAAAAAGTGTATCATTCACTGATGAGACGTCAAAGGAAGAATATTGTATTACTTTCATTTCAGTAAATATTTTCTTGATTCCTGGGTGTTGTGTTCACTGCGCCGGTATAAACAGGCTTCACACTGGAATAAACAGGCTTCACACTGGAATAAACAGGCTTCACACTGGAATAAACAGGCTTCACACTGGAATAAACAGGCTTCACACTGGAATAAACAAGCTTCACACTGGAAAAAACAAGCTTCACACTGGAATAAACAGGCTTCACACTGGAATAAACAGGCTTCACCTTGGTATAAACAGGCTTCACACTGGAATAAACAGGCTTCACACTGGAATAAACAGGCTTCACACTGGAATAAACAGGCTTCACACTGGAATAAACAAGTTTCACACTGGAATAAACATGCTTCACACTGGAAAAAACAAGCTTCACACTGGAATAAACAGGCTTCACACTGGAATAAACAGGCTTCACCTTGGTATAAACAGGCTTCACACTGGAATAAACAGGCTTCACACTGGAATAAACAGGCTTCACCTTGGTATAAACAGGCTTCACACTGGAAAAAACAGGCTTCACACTGGAAAAAACAGGCTTCACACTGGAATAAACAAGCTTCACACTGGAATAAACAAGCTTCACACTGGAATAAACAGGCTTCACACTGGAATAAACAAGCTTCACACTGGAATAAACAGGCTTCACACTGGAATAAACAAGCTTCACACTGGAATAAACATGCTTCACACTGGAAAAAACAGGCTTCACACTGGAAAAAAAAAGGCTTCACACTGGAATAAACAGGTTTCACGCTGGAATAAACAGGCTTCACACTGGAATAAACAGGTTTCACATTGGAATAAACATGCTTCACACTGGAAAAAACAGGCTCCACACTGGAATAAACAGGTTTCACACTGGAATAAACAGGCTTCACACTGGAATAAACAGGCTTCACACTGGAATAAACAGGCTTCACACTGGAATAAACAGGCTTCACACTGGAATAAACAGGCTTCACACTGGAAAAAACAGGCTTCACACTGGAAAAAAACAGGCTTCACACTGGTAATAAACAGGTTTTCACACTGGAATAAACAGGCTTCACACTGGAATAAACAGGCTTCACACTGGAAAAAACAGGCTTCACACTGGAAAAAACAGGCTTCACACTGGAATAAACAGGTTTCACACTGGAATAAACAGGCTTCACACTAGAATAAACAGGCTTCGCACTGGAATAAACAGGCTTCACACTGGAATAAATAGGCTTCACACTGGAATAAACAGGCTTCACACTGGCATAAACAGGCTTCACACTTGAATAAACAGGCTTCACACTGGAATAAACAGGCTTCACACTGGAATAAACAGGCTTCACTGGTATAAACAGGCTTCAAACTGGTATAAACAGGCTTCACACTGATATAAACACGCTTCATACTGGAATAAACAGGCTTCACACTGGTATAAACTGGCCTCACTTTGCCGGCATCACAGTCTTCACCTAATACCACAGGGTTTACACGGCCAGTAATCAAGGGCTTCACACTGCTAGCATCAGAAGCTACACATGGCCATCTCTAAAGGCTTGACACTCCCAACATGAAAGGCTTCAAAACTACC
>NW_026473336.1:0-10418 GCF_026875155.1 Cherax quadricarinatus | reverse complement strand
TTAAAGTAAACTTAGTGTAAAACCCCTCAATGTATTACAAGCGAAATTGTTCCATTTTTGAGGTTATATTGGCTTATATTACGTCAAATATCAGTAATGTATGCCTATAAAATAATTTATACTGCTATCTGAAATCATTTTATAGATTGACAAGTATCAGTTCTGTGTGCAGATTCCTTCCCAGAATACGCGCTACGCCGCTAACTCTTGCGCTAAATACACTAATTACATTACCAGCAAACATTGGAATTTATAATACTTTTCAAAATTTTAAGTGCAAATAGATGGCGCGTCTGTTTTTTCGCTAACTGGACGGAGAAATCGAGCCTCCTCCTCTCTGCCCTAAATGACCCACTTGCTATGCACGGATAGTATTGACAATCCGTTTCTGAGTGCATTTCCTTGATGCTATTTGAGTCCTTTTGAGTTCCTATGTAAATCTAAATAATTTATCGCGACTACATGACAATAATAAGCATGTGCTTAATCTTAACATTGTGGCAATTTGAAACAATAGTTTATAAGAAAAATATGTGTAAAATCTAGCCTAATTTACAACCCCAACAAACACACACACCCCATATAACTAAAAAATAAAAAAAATATATATATATATATATTATATAATAATATTTTATATATATTTTTATATATATAAAATTTTATATATATATATATATATAATTAATATAAAAATAGGGAGGTACCACCTCTAGAACTGTTATGGGGACCCTCATCCTCAGAGAAAAGAAATAAACTTGCTTCAGGGAAAACTCAAGATTCTCCCTGAAGCTGTTTGAGAATTTTCTCCTACCACCCCCTATATTATGTATATATATTTTATTTTAAAGACAAAATACAGTGACAAAACATTCACAAAAATATGATACAAAGTAAAAACAACATAGGAACTCAGAGCTACATCTCGAATACTTCGTCCAAACTCCCCTGCGGTGGGCCGCGTGCCCAGAATGCTGCAGGCATTTCCTCTCTGGATCCAACACTGAGTCTCTGAAAGAGGAAGCTGGTCGCCCTGTGGTCCTTGGTTTCTATGATGAGCTTTTCACCCCATATATATATATATATATATTTTATATATATTTTATATATATATATATATATTTTATATATATATATAATATAATATATATATATGCATCAAAAGTTGACCACTGGGAAGGATATCCCTCGCGTCGTCAGCTTTATGTAAAACGATCTTATATTTGTTTACTTTCATAAATAACGCAGTACCGTGACTGGAAGAATTCACAAATAAAGTGTAAATGGAAGTAAGTCACATAGGTAATTTACACCATGTATGATAATTGTACTTATTTGTACCTGTGCCTAAATAAACGTACGGGCAACACGGGTTTAGAGCAGGTCGCTCCTGCCTGTCCCAGCTACTGGACCACTATGACAAGGCCCTGGATGCTGTAGAGGATAAACAAAATACAGATTTAGTATACACAGCTTTCGACAAGTGTGACCATGGTGTAATAGCACATAAAATGCGTGATAAAGGAATAACGGGAAAATTGGTAGATGGATCTATAACTTCCTGACAAACAGAACACAAAGAGTAATAGTAAACAGAATAAAGTCCCAGGCAGCCACGGTAAAAAGCTCTGTTCCACAAGGCCACAGTACTCGCTCCATTCAATTCCTCATCCTCATTTCTGACATAGAGATGTAAGCCATAGCTCCGTGTCTTCCTTTGCGGATGACACTCAGATTGCCATGGCAATGATCTCCATCGAAGACTGCGAGACTCCAAGCGGACATCAACCAAATCTTCGAATGGGCCGATCAAAACAATATGAAGTTCAACGAGGAGAAATTTCAACTACTCAGAAATAGGAAACTTGAGGAAATTAAAAATATGTCAGGGTATACGACAAATTCTAACCATACAATAGAGCGGAAAAGTAATGTGAAAGACCTGGGAGTGTTTAATGCCAGAGAATTTCGCCTTCAAAGACCACAACAATGTATCTACCTCATCTGCTAGGAAAATGATAGGATGGATAATGAGAACCTTCAAAACTTGGAACGCCAAGCCCATGATGATTCTCTTCAAATCGCTTGTGCTCTTTAGGCTGGAATACTGCTGTACACTAACGGCCCTCTTCAAGGCTGGCGACATTGCAGACCTGGAGAGTGTACAAAGAACTTTCACGGCACACATAAGTGCGATAAGGCACCTAAACTACTGGGAACGATTGAAGGTCCTTGATCTGTATTCCCTGGAACGCAGACGAGAGAGATACATGGTAATATACACTTGGAAGGTCCTGGAGGGATTGGTACCAAACCTGCACACGAAAATCACTCCCTATGAAAGCAAAAGACCCGGCAGGAGATGCAACATTCCCCCGATGAAAAGCAGGGGCGCGACAAGTACATTGAGAGACAACACAATAAGTGTCCGGGGCCCAAGACTGTTCAGCTGCCTCCCAGCATACATAAGGAAGATTACCAATAGACCCCTGGTTGTCTTTGAGAAGGCACCGGACAGGCACCTAAAGTCAGTACCTGACCAACCGGGCTGTGCTTCGTACGTCAGCTTGCGTGCGGCCAGCAGGAACAGCCTGGTTAATCAGACCCTGATCCACCTTAAGGCCTGGTCTCAGACCGAGCCGCGGGGGCCTTGACCCCTGAAACCCTCTCCAGGTAAACTTCAGGTAATGGGTCGAAATCGTAATAACGCGATTGTAAACAACGCGTGGAATGGATATCGTTTATTTGGACCGTTAACTCAGTGGGTTGATAACTTGGGCCGAGGGACTGATTACCTCATCTTGTACAGTCTTTTTTATTGCATTGATAAAGCCACTGGTGGGCGAAAGGCCTACAAAATAAAGAAACCCAGCTGTTTGTACTTAGGAAAATCCAAGAAAGCAGTCAGTGTGGCTTATTAATTACTTAGGATAATCCAGATAAGCCAGTCAATGTGGCTTAATAATAACTTAGGATAACCCAGGAAAGCCAGTCAGTGTGGCTTATAAATAACTTAGGATAAAAGAAAGCCAATCAGCGTGGCTTGTTAGTAACTTAAGATAACACCAGGAAAGCCAATCAGTGTGGTTCTTAATAACTTAGAATAAACCAGGAAAGCCAGTCAGTGAGGCTTATTTACGTTGGAAGCACTTAAGTTTTCTTCCAGAATGTGAACAACAATTATCGTTCATAACGCTTGGCTATATTTTTGATAAGGTAAAAAAAAAATAGGCAATAGATGCTAGGAAGTGTTCCCACCAGTCTCGCCCAGCACAGGATTGAGCCCGGGCCCTTTTGGATGTGAACTGAAAGCTTTTCCACAGAGCTATGTTAGGTACTACAATCAAGTGGTCCAGTGTTTTTCCTGAAGACAGATTAGATTGGTTTCAACGAGGCGGCGTTGGTAAAGAATAAAGGCAGGCATGATTGTAGTAGACGTTCTGGTCTGTGGTAGGCTGGTCCTCCTAGTAGGCAAGTTTACTCAGTACAGGTACACATAAATACAGTTACATAAATTATCATACATAGCAGCATATTGTAGATTACCCAGGATAACCCACAAAGTCAAAGTAACTTATTTCCATTGGGTTCCTTGACTTATTTCCACTGGAGTCCTACCTATACTCCTATATTCTTTAACCTACTCAAGGTATTAGTAGTGTCTCGCTCAACTACAGGTCTCTCGCTAAATCATTAGTAATGTGGCCACTCCGGATAACCCAAGAAAGTCAGCGTGTCATCGAGGACTATCTAATTTTCATTGAGGTCCTTCATTTTGTTCAAAAGTATGTGACCCACAAGAGTCGACTAACAGTCAGGTACCTACTTACTACTAGGTGAACGGGGACAACATATATAAGGAAACATGCCCAGCGTTTCACCCGTCCCGGGGATTGAATCATAGACACTGTGTGAGGCGAGTATTGTCAACAAATCCACAGGACATTAAGTCATGGTGCTAAGTAACACAGCTCGGCTGGTCAGAAACTGACTCAAGCAACTTTTTATTTTCTCTCTTACTGGCAGAAACAGGTATACCTTTGATGGATGTTGAGAGTTTTCCCTATTACCTCAGCAAGGCTTGGCTGATGCTTGCCTGGCCAACCAAGGCTGGCGGGTGAAGGGGTGTTGAAAAGTCTGGAACCCTTTACACGTGTTCCCCCCTAGTATACTTGTTGCACCCCTACTTTTCACTGATGTTACTTGCACAGCCTTCTGAGTTATCCCAGAATAAAGATGCCCTTTCATGCACACTGTCGTTACTTTCATTTATCATAGACAATAATTTCAGTGTGCAGATTTAGAACCAGTTCCTCCAGTATTTTCCAGTTATGAATTATGATGTATCTTTCTCTCTTGCATTCTGTGAGTACAGTTACTTAAATGTTTGAAATGATACAGACAGTGGGAAAGCTGTTTGTACTGTCTCCAGTTCTTCAACTTGATTTGATTTAAAATGGTTGTTAGTGAACAACAATAATTTTAGTCTTTGAAGTCCCATAAAAGTATCATCATGGGCTAACCAGTGGTGGAGGGAGAGAATAAAAGAGACAGTGGTGAGAGAGAACAAGATAGTGATGGTGGTGGGAGAGGAAAGACCACTAGGTGGTGGTGGGAGAGGATAAGAAAGACCACTAGGTGGTGGTGGGAGAGGATAAAAAAGACTGGTGGTGATGGGAGAGGATAAGAGAGACTGGTGATGGTGGGAGAGGATAAGAGAACAGTGGTGGTGGGAGAGGATAAAAGAAACAATGGGGGGAGAGAATAAGAAAGAGTGATGATGGTGGGAGAGGATAAGAGAGACGGTGGTGGTGGGAGAGGATAAGAGAGACAGTGGTGGTGGGAGAGGATAAAAAAAGAGACGGGGTCAATTTGATGCGGGAGGAATAACAAAAACAGAATTACCGTTAGTATTATCCAGCCATTCTCTAGCCTGGAAGCATGTTAGGGTCTACCTCTGAGCCAACCACGAGAGTTAATTACAACTCTGGCCGGTTCCTTCTCTCGCATCATACATGGCGAATCGAATCCACAGAACGGGTGGAGTTCAAGCCCCACCCGTTCTGTTATTTTTTTTGATGTCGTGTTATTATGTTTTCGCGAGTCATTCGTTACAAGTTTGGTTTCCACGAAGTCAATCTCATTCTAATATCTGACAGTGACAAATAAATCATAACACTGTATCATCCTTTGCATGAATAAGTATGAGTGGCATTCACTTAGCACACAGCACGTCTCCAAGCCAATATAAACCAGAACTTCAAGTGAACCAACGGCAGACAATATGATATTTACCGATGACAAATTTTATTTATTCCATTATGGAAAAACTGAAGAAATAATTGGAATAATGTACAGTTAAAAATCACACTAAAGCCACTCATCAAAGCGGAAGACAACCACAAGGAAAATGAGAATATGTAGAAGAATATTCAACAACAAGAGATGCCATGCCAGTCATGGTGATTATATATTCTGTTAAAGCACCTGTTTACTTTAGGCTGGAATATCACTGTACACTGGGAACTGCTTTCCCTTACGGCAGGAAAAATTGCACATCTTTAGAATGTACAGAGAACTTTTATCGTACATATAAATTAGGTTAAACACGTAATTTACTGGGACTGCCTGAAAGCCATCAAACTGTTCCCTCTGTAGTGCAGGCGAGAACGATAAATGATAATGCATGTCTGAAATAAAAAAACTGTAGGGAATTGCTCTCAGTCTGCATACTCAAATTATTCATTATTATTTATTGTGTTCTTACGAGAGCAGGAGGCTTGGCATACTAGGCAGGGACACAGAGGTAACCCAGTAATTGTAAAGGGCCCAAGACTTTTAACACCCTCCCTTTGAACATCATTAGTCTCTTCAGATAGTACACGGCTATTGATAATGGTAGAATCACCGACACTTATGTAAACAGACGTATGTGCAATTAATGTGACATTTTATTGTGGAAGTATTTCGTTCTTCAGGAGGTTTGTCAAATCTGACGAAGCTCGTGGAGAGTGAAACGTTGCCACAATTAAAATGTTGCATGAGTTACACATGTGTCCTTGTTCTAACAGTACATGGTCAGCCTTGTTGTTTTGTCTGTAGCCTGACGGATCAGGCCAACAACCAGGAGGCCTTATAAACATCAATAAACAGCTGCTCTTAAACTGAGGGACTAATTATCTCATCTTTAACCTCTCCAGTCTTCGATTTTTTCCTCAGCATTATATTTTTGCGCCAGCATTATATTGATTAAAAACCACTAGGTGGCGAAATGTCTACTTAATAAAGATACCTAGTTGTGGCACACCTGTCTAATTCTTCAAGCAGGAAACCTGATCTGGGACCGGGCCGCAGATGTACTGTTACTCCTCACCCCCCGAAACCATCATGTAGAGACTGGTGACAAATACACGAGGGACTGGTGACAAATACACGAGGTACCGGTGACTAATACACGAGGGACTGGTGACAAATATACAAAGGACAATATACAAATAACCCGCATATAGAAGAAAGGAGCTTACGACGAGGTTTCGGTCCGACTTGGACCGGGTTATTTGTGTATTGTGCCAGTCACGGTATTGTGCCTTTTTTTTCTGTTATTTATACAAGGGACAGACAACAAACACACCAGGAACAAGTTAAACCTGTACTGAACAAGAGTTGTTTTTCAACCATAATTTAGTCGCTCACAGACACGAGTCGACAAATACATCGAATATTTAGCCTTATATCAACGGCGATGCAAGTTTACATACGGTACCTAATACTTATAAGCGGCAGAAAAAATTAGAGAAACTATTTACAAACATTTATCTTGGGCCAGACGAAGCCGGAACACTTGCCTGTTCGACCCTCCTCTGGCCTAAGATAGACGTTTGTATAGAGCTCTTAAAATAACGTAGGATTTGTTTTATGCGGACCTGAATTATCCTTTGAGCATAATAAGCACTCTGTCCAGGGCCTAAGAGTAAAGTATTTTAGAGAAAGAATCCGAGTCATGAAATAAAAGTATCATAGATCATAGTTATATTTTGAACCTCAAGGATACGTGAAGGATGTTGCTGGGGGTTCAAGGCCTCCGCGACCCGGTCAGAAACAAGGTCTCTTGGTGGATCAAAGTCTGATTAACCAGGCTGCTACTACTAGCCACTTACAGCCCAGCTTAAGAACCACCAGCCCGGCTGGTCAGGAAATAATTTGAGAAACTTGTTGGATTCTCTCTGGAATATCCCGTATGCAGGAAAGGAGGGCATTGAAGAGTCGGGGACCTCTAACACTCATCTAGTTTTCTCTTTCTTTGAAGGTATTTTGCACCGTCTGCCAAGTCTTGTCATACTGAGTGATTTCAGTGTTCAGGTTTGGGACCAATCCCTCCAGGATTTTTTAGGTGTAAATTATGATGTACCTTTCTCTCCTACGTTTTAAGGAATACAGTGAAAGTTCTCTGTACGTTTTCCAGGTCAGCAATCTCGCCTTCAAGGGAGCCTACATTCATTTGAATACCGACATTTCACTCCCAGTTACATCTCCAGTTACATCTTACTGTATTTTCTTTACTACACCATGTGCAAGGAATGTGAAGGAACGAGCAGTTGATATTGTTAGTGGCAATAAAATAAGTATTCTCCTCGGGAGTAATATAGTAATTAAAGAATAAAAAGGCCGCCAAAATAGCGTGACTGGAGAAATAAATATACCATCACATGGGAGACAAACTTACGGCGACGTTTCGGCCCAACTTAGGCTATTAACTAGCCACACAGTGACTGTGTGGGACTAATTATCGGTCTAGGTGCGGGTTATATACGAATATTCTAAGTATTCTGGGTAACAAATTGTTCCCATTGGATTCAGTAAGGTGACTGTTCATTTTCCTGTAATTAAAACAAAGGGTGGTTTTGCAATAGGCCGAAGAGGTGCGTGGTACGAGGTACAATTAAAATAATTGTTATTACAATTAAAAAGTATAAAATTCCTCTGGGTCATTCAGAGTTATTTGATAAAAATAAGATGTTGGAATTTTTCTATTACTACCGACACACTTGTGTTGTGAAGACGTGTGTGTGTGTGTAGCAACACTTATGTCATTGTGTTCGGCAATGGAAAATACCCCAGTGGGCGAAACGTTTCGCCCACCTGCCAGACTCGTCGAATTTCGGCATGAATCAGTACTGGTTTATGCAAACTTCCCATTTCTTGAAGACTGAGACACTTGTGCAACATTTGGCAGTATTTATTGTGGAAACATTTCTCCAGCCAGTGGCCTCTTCAGTCCAGTACAAGGAACGGTGGAAGATGAGGAGAGGAGTTTGAGGTAATGAGTCCCTCAGTCTGGAGTTGATGTGTTCAGTCCACCAGTCTTGAAAAACGTACAGCATATGCGAGGAGAAATTGATTTTATGCTGCAGACAGGTGAGTTGAAGCAGAAGGCAGAGTTACCAGTGGAAAAATCCACTAGTGTGAGTAGGACATACCTAGAGTTTTGATACTGATCCTGATCAAGATCCTGAGATGAAAGATGAGTTTGAGGTAATTATTTCTCCCTCTCTTCTACCGTTCTTCTCTGTATTGGACTGAGGAAACCACCGACTGGCAAAATGTGTCCTTTGATATATATACCTTTGATGAGTTTCTACTCCGGGAGCCCGGCCATGGGCCAGGCTCGTCTGGTGCTACCCTGGTCAATCAGGTAGCTGCTGCTGGAGACCCGACACCCCACATATCCATCACAGTCTGGTTGATCCGGCATCTGGTGAAGGTACTTGTCCAGAATGTTGTACAAATGTCTTAATCTTCAACATGTTGTTTTTCTAAATTATATTTATATTGTATTTTCTAATTATATTAAATTGTTATTTTCTAAATTTATTATACCTGGAGAGTTTACCTGGAGAGAGTTCCGGGGTCAACGCCCCCGCGGCCCGGTCTGTGCCCAGGCTTCATATTTCCATGTCGTCACACCCTGTACTAACATCCTGGAAGGAAGTATTTTTGCTCTGGTGAAAATAACCACAAAAATTGTGATCAGGGGGAAACTGGAAGAAACTATAAGCGTTTATTTTTTTCTGCACAACTTCCCAAATATTTGAAAATATTAAATATAAATTTTTAAAGGGTGGAGGGGGTAAGCCAGTGGAAGGCCTCGGTCAGATGACCAAAAGCTCCGGCTGAGGGTCACCATTTCATTAAGCCCCGAATCGGAAACACTGTCCTGTTCCTGACAAATTTTATCTAACCTTCCAAAAGATCGGTTTCGGATGTTTTTGCAACAAAGAGGCACAGAACAGTTCACTTTTCATTATAACGATGTTTCGCTTCCCATGATGAGAAAAATAGTTATAATAAAGGCTTACGCTCCTCTCTCTGTGTTTTCATTTTACTTCGTCAGCTCCATGTCTCTTCCGCCTATACCACCTGATGTTAGTCAGCATCTGTGGCAGAAGCACAGCACGAATTATACTTTTGAGGTAAATTAATGTGTGTTTGTTCTTATCTATTTGTGGTTGCAGAGGTCGAGTCAGAGCTGCGTTGTGTGTGGTGTGTGTGTGGTGTGTGTGTGTGTGTGTGTGTGGTTTTGTGTGTGTGTGTGTGTGTGTGGGGTGTGTGTGTGTGTGTGTGTGTGTGTGTGTGTGTGTGTGTGTGTGTGTGTGTGTGTGTGTGTGGTTGGTCGAGTGGGTGTGTGGTTTTCGTAGGCATTAAAAAAACGAGTATGGGACTCCAGGGACGTAAAAATCTACATAAAATCCTCTCAATGAGGAAAAGAGCCAGTCGGTGGAGACCTCCCTGAGATAACAGTGTGTGGTGGTGGAAACCACCACACACTGTAACCTGGTACTGTAACACGTGGCGTGCCCCTCTCAGCTCTGCGGTAAGCCGGGGCGAGACATTTGAACTGGCGAGCAGTGTTGGTGGCCAGCGTGTTAACACGTGGCACTGCCTTGTGTTGACCTTGGTGGGTCAGCTGTCGTGGTGGTCACTGCATCCTAGATAGCTGCTTGCATTGATTAGTTAGTCTGTGTGCGTTCCTGCAGGCGGGCGCGAGGGACGGGCGTGAGGCGAAGATATTGAGCTCAAACATGCCAGTGCTCAGACCAATGCCATTCCGACGTTACGGATCACTACAGTGGCTACAACACGATCTTGCACAAGTGACCGCAACACAGTCTGGCCACAGTGACCCTAAGGACGAGGTAGCCACAGTGGCTACAACAGGATCTGGCCACAGTGACTACAACACGAGCTGGTCACAGTGACCATAACACGATCAGGTCACAGTGAGTCCAGAGCTCGGTGGCCATGACCTTGTGGTTACTATGGCCAGCAGTGTGCACGTTTAAGCCAAGTTTCTGACGAAGAATGTGATTTATTTTCTCGTTTATCAGCTATTTTTAGGGACATTGAACCCCTTTTATTTT
>NW_026473335.1:0-10999 GCF_026875155.1 Cherax quadricarinatus | reverse complement strand
AAACAGCAACTTTGCAGTGTTTTTTTCGTATTTTTTTATAGTTGTATTTGCGATTTTTTGGGTTTTTCTTTTTGATAAAAATGGAAACATATCCAGAAATAGAGATAAAATTTTGAGGGTTTTACCATTGGAAATGGCTTGAAACTACTCAAATGCAAAATTTTAAAATTTTTTGCCGATTTTTAAAGAGAAACAAGCGACCCCACGTCTAAACACTCAGATGGGGGGTCTAAAAACTTCACAAAATGGTGTAAATTTTTTAACAATTTTTACAGTTTTGCAAACAGTAAATCTTTTTTTTTTTTGGGTAAAAAAAATTCATTAGTGAAAAAAAAAATAAAAATGGAATTTATTTGTAAAGCCCCAAAACATAACTAATAACAGAGGAAATGTTATTTAGTGCCAGGAAGCCTACATTTTTCATTATGGACCCATTTTAAAATTTGGAATATTTTGAACTTTGTAAAAAATTTGGCCAAATTAAAAATTTCCGATCACTTTATTTTGTAGTTGAAACAGTTGACTGGCGTTTTCTTGTGCCAATCGATAGAATAGAATAATACTAGGAAAAAGCTAAGAATTTGGTTGATTGGAATAATGAAAATTGGGCCAAAAGGGGAGTCAAAGTCGCAAAACCCGCCGATTCATAAATATCGCTGCCCAAAAATCAAAATTCCGAACAAAATTTCATCAATTTTCCCCCAAAAATTTCGTACTTTTTGTTTTTTTTAAATTTCAAAAAAAGATTCTCAAAACGTTTTCATAAGACAAAATAACAAATTTTTGTTTTAAAAATTCTTGATACTGTGCGGACCCAGATTTGGGCCTTGTCCCCTGAAAGGGTAATCCTGCAAAGGGCTCATTGGTATGCGAAATAATCGGTATGCAAATGAATTTTCCCCATAAAAAAAAAGAAATCAAATTTAATTCCGTGCAAGCACCCAAAATATGAAAAAAAAATTTTCCACATGAAAATAAAACATTTTCCTACACACAAAGAAAAGGATCATGCACAATATTAGATTTAGTACATGCACAGTATATATTGTGCATGTACAGTCTACAAAATGAAGAATAAATGACCTCCTTTATTGAAGATGCAGCAATGACTGAGAGACATGTGTCCGGGGAGTGCCTTTTCCTCCTGATACTTAGGCCCTTTTTTGGCTTTTTTCTTCCCAGAACAGGCCTTAACACGTGTATTCATACATTCTTAAATCTTTAAAACCAAACCTTTTCGCTTTAAATTCACCAATATGAGCACTATTTTCCGGGCTTTTTCCCTTTCACCTGGGTTTAGTCGACTGGTGGGGTTGCATCCTGGGAGACAAAAATTAAGGACCCCAATGGAAATAAGTTAAGTCTTCGATGACACTGACTTTTTTGGTTTTCCTGGGTGGAAAATCCCTGGGGTTAATTGTTTTTTGGGTATATTCTCAATAAGCCAACCAACAACAGTGCTACAGCAGCAGCACAGCAGCAGCGCAGGCACGTCCCACCAATATACGATGGTTGTTTGGGGGTTCATTATACAACCGGCACTCGGAACACGCACTCCACTTCATACTTATCAATGATTTTTTTCTTCATCCTAAGTAATTCTCCCCTTATTGCTGTGGGGTTGGCACTAAAGCTTTCTTGGGCCCAGGTCACTTATTTTCCAGATAAAATCACCAAAAACACTGTAAAATAGAAATGTTACGATTGTAGCTTGGATTACCGCGGAGGCGGGCGGAAAAACAACCACCGCGGAACATGTGGGCCCTGGCAAAGGGCCACATTGGCGCTCCGGACGAACGGGGTGAGCGGGTTTTTGGCGGTATGCGAGGCAAAATTTTTGCGATAAAGTGAGGATGCGAATAAACGTTTTGGATTCAACGGTATGCGGGGGTCCACGTAAAAGAAACCCTACACAACCTTAGTTCCATAGGGCCAAGAAAAATGAAATAAAGGATGCTGTTGTTAAAAAGGGAGTAACTATGCTGACAAAAATGAGATCACCATACGGGAAAGTTGAGAATTATTATTGGTGTGGAAAAATGAAAAACTTTTACAGGAGAACTCTTATGACTTCGTTTATTTGTAAAAAGGCTAGCTTTTTGCTAAGTTTTGGTAAAGAAATTGCCTAAAATGTGAAGTGAGTGGTTTTTAGGCCACAAAGGCGGGTTTGGAGATTTAAAACCGTACTGCATACACATGGGAAAGGCATGGTGAGCTGCCTTCGGCCACAAGGGGCAAAAAATATTTTTCTAAATTCCGGGAGCACATAAACAGTGAAGGACTGAAACCCTGAACAAGTGTTAAATTGTGACGAAACGGGCCTTTTCGGGAAGAAAATGCCAAAGAGGCCTTCATTACACAAGAGGAAAAGGGCAATGCCAGGCATAAGCCTATGAAAACAGGCTGACCTAATGTTCGCCAAGCAGTGGGGATTTCAAAGTAAAAGCCATTATAGGACTTTCTGAAAATCCCAATGTTCGGGAAAAAACAATTTTAGAAGAAAAATTTGTGTGTGTTTTGGAAAAATCTAATAGTAAGGATGGGCCGGGGGAAAATTTTTCGTCGGGGGTTTAAAATGAGTGTTTTGGGCCCTAGGTAAAGGAGTACTCCGGGAAAAGAAATTGGATCTCAAGTGCGGCTAGTAATGGACAATGCCCCTTTCCACCCCAAATTTGGATGACCAATTTTCGGGGAGTTTGGTTCATCCAGTAAGGTTTTTGCCCCCAAAATACCCTCCTCTCCTCCCCCCATGGACCACAGGTTATTGCAAATTTTTAAAAAAAACTCTACAAAAAAGCAATGTTTACAGGTCTTAAACTGTGACCACAACACTCATTTGACCCAAAGGGGGAATTTTTGGGAAAGAGAACATTTCACATCCCCCACTGCTAACCCTTACGGTATGGCTTTGAACCCTTTCTGTCTGGAGAAAATTGGGGCCAGTTTGTGCCCCGACAAGAGGGATTTTGAAGGATTTGGGACCGCCCTAATGAGCCTATGTCCGTTGAAAAATCAATTGTGGCCGGGGGATTTCCAGGGGGTTGGGGATTGAGTTTGGGAGGTGTGGAAAAATTGGGGGGAAGCCCAAATGAAGACTCACCACTGAGGGCGAAAAGAGCTTCAGCAGGAAGAGCAACACATCGCAGCTAGAATCTTGCTGCAGAGGGGGAAAAGAGGATGGAAAAAGGGGTGCCTTTTTCAGAAATTATAGAGTTTTTACTAGTGGGGGTAAATGGAAAGCTTTAGGGAGAAACATCACCCCACAAGGTTTTGCAAGCCGGGTTTGGCAACATGTACGTGACAAAATTTTGGGCCCCATTTTAGGGAATGTTAAAGAAAAGCCAGAAACAGAGCTCTCTCCACAGTTATTTTGGAGACAGGATCCATGACTCTCAAGGGGGTCCAGTGGCTTTAAGAAACGAAAAAGCAACCCCAAAAGCAAATGGTACCGAGGTGTGAGGGAAAGGGGGGTTTCCCCTTCCCAAATTTAAACAATCCACTCCCCCTCCCCATCTCCCATACACTAAGAAGAATCCCCAAATAAAGGTAAGTGTTATGCTGTTAATGTTTTCATTCAAATTCCCATTGTATTGTTTATGTACACAGTATATTTCATTTTTAAAAATTTTTTTTGTTTTAATACTTCTGGGTGTCAGGAATGGATTTTTGTTTTTCTTTATTCTTATGGGGAAAATTGATTCGTAAATCGTAAATTTCGTTTATAGTAACGGCCCCAGAACGATTAATTACGAACGAGGGACCACTGTACGGGAAAACCCCTGTGATTTCAGGCTTCATAATTCCGGATTTTTCCTTGAACCAAACAATCAAATTTGTTCGCGGAAGTCCCCACAAATTTTCAAAATTTTTGGGGGGGGGCCTTTTTTGCGCAGTTATAATTTTTTGTGTGTTTGAACACTAAAAATTAATATTTACTGTGTATTTATTGATGTAGCAAAAAAAAATGGGTTCATAATTACAGAAACCCAAAAAGAAAAGGGGCTTGCATGAATACAGTACATAGGGGGGACATCAGTTTTTTTACATTCTAGATGTCGTATATGGTTTATCTTTTCATTTTCTGTTTTGGAGGCATAATTAGGGCCTAAACTGTAAAAAAAAGGGATTTATAGGTTTTTTTTATTGGGGTCCAGAATTTAGGGTTTGAGGACTACTGAAAAATATCAAAGACATTTCCTTTTCAGGCCTTGAACTGAACATTCAAAAGGCAGTCAAACACTTCCAAAATTGTTTATCTATTGGTGGCAAGGGAAAACTGTGCCAAGGAATTGGTCCAAATTAATGTATTCCAGGGGAAAATTGTTTTTTAAGGTAATTTAAATTTTGAAATAGATTTTTTTTCCTGACAAAATTTGATCTTGTCATGTATTTCTTTAATAAGTAATGAGGAAATTTTAGAAAATTATGGTTACTTTTTTTTCCCCCCCTTGTCAATAAGGGCAGACTTGGAGGGAGAGGGGTGAACTTTCCCCGGTCATCTTTTCAGGACATTTAAACCATAGAGTCTCACAATCACTCTAATGGAGGTTTTTTAAAATTCTGAAACATCAAGTTGTCAATTATATTTTTGCCCACTGTAAACAAAACCTTGCATATTAAACTAGGGCATTGTGCATTTTCCAAATCTTTCTTATCTTTTCTTTGGCCATTTTTTTTTTGCTGCTATAAAATGTATCTTTTAAATAACTTTACCTCTGGGAAAACTTTTTCTATAAAAAGTTTTGCCAGAGGATAGTAGAGATTGGCCCAAAATAAATAATTTCCTGTGTGAATGATATAATGTATAAAAATCATCATGTATTATTAAATTTCCATATATTTCAAGTAGTACTTGAAAATTCGGCCAATTTTTTTCCAAACTCTGGGGATCTCCAAAGGGAGGATAAAACCTGAAGAAAAAACATTTCACCCTCTTTCATGATATCATGTCTTTTGCCAGAGGTGTGCACATTTTTAAAAGACCCCTCGACAGCAAATCCCAACCCCTCCTTTAAAGGCAGGGATGTACTTCCCACCCCAGGTGAGTCTAACTAACAGTTTTTCCCTTTAAACCTTTCACAAAATATTATCCCCTCACCGAGCCTCTGTGTTCCAGACCCCCTTTCACACAAAAACCCCCTTTTTTCCCCCCCCTTCCATCCTTTTTAGATACCCCCCCCAAATCCCCCCCCCACTACAAATTTATTACCCTCTTTGTCTCCTATTTTGTTTTTATCCTCTCTAATATACGGGGGAAAAGGGGACAGTTTAATTTTTTTCATCTCCATTTTAAATCTGCAATAAAGCTGTTTTTGTTTTCTCAGGGTGCAAGGGGGAGCAGTGTTTTACCATAAACCCGGCTCTGACAGAAGCCAAGGAAACCCACGCAACACCTCTATAGTCGATGTAGTACATGTAGGGTAGTTAATGTACAGTTATGTTAAAGGAAGTTAAAATATATTTTTTATTGTTAAGGTTTTGAGAGTTATCTAGTACTGTAATTATGGGAGATTTAAAATACTGTAGCAAAAGTGAATGGGTTTGAAATTAAGATCGAAAAATCTGGCTTGGCTATGTTGTATTATACAGTAAAGAATGTACATTACTTTGAAACTTGGAGCTGGCCATGAGATTTAAAAGGTGTATTGATATGAAGCACAGTACATTAGAAGTTACTTTAGTTACTATGTGGATGATTTGTTAATTGAAGCATTGTTTTTTTCTTCTAACCTGAATGTAGGCATTTCATAAAATTTCACATAAAAACCTTGAGCAAGTTATTTGGCAGAGCACCAAGAGCCTTAAATTTAGAATTGATTCTAACTTAAATAAAAATGTGCCTACTGTATAATCCTTTCAGAATCCCCCCCCCCCCCAACACATCTGCTGTCTCCCACTGAGGTAAGGTGACCCCAAAAAGAAACTTTCACCATCATTCAATACCTTCACCTTCGCTCACCACAATCACTTCTTTGCGAGGTGCCCAGACATGACGGTTCAGATGTAACTCCTAACTACCAATATCCCAAACCCTTCCTTGTACTTCCCATTTCCAGAATTCAAGTCTGGCTAACCAGCTTCCCTGAATCCCTTTACAAAATATTACCCTGCTCACACTCCAACAGCTTTACAGGGCCCAAAAACCATTCACCCTTCACCCCTACGTAAAATGCCTAGAGTTGCACAGGTCAATTTTTCATTCTGTTTGGGACTGTATATATTTATGACACACCCTATCAACACACCATGCAGTTTGCTAGAAATCCAACCCCTTTCTCACTAAACCTCTTTTACTCTCCCTCCCCCAACCTTTTCGAGGGCAACCCCCACCCGCCTTCCTTCCCCTACAGATTTAGCGCTCTCCAAGGCATTCTATTTGTTTTATTTTTTCTAAAGACCAAACCCCCTCAGAACCCCCCTCTTCAGCCCCTGACTAATACTTTTATTTAAATCCACACCTTCAATTTCCACACTAAAAGAATTCTCTGCTATAATTTACACTTTCCCTTTGCACTCACTCCACTGCCTCAGCCTCCTCCCGCTGCAGCATTTACAACCCCTCTTTTTTACACCCATATAAAAGGTTGGGACCCTACTCTATACATTTTACTTCTTTTCTTCCATGGGGTAAAATTTTTTGCTCCAAAAACCTCAAGAAAACCAAAATCAGCTTTTTTCATTCATCATTGTTTGGGTTAACCCCACCTTCCTTTTGGGGACCAGATGTATTCGGTGGCCCCTCTCCTCAAACCCCCTTACCTTTAAACCCACCCGTCACCAGGATTACATTTGTCTCGGGGCTCTTTGCTGTTTACTGGTTGAGGCCTCTTGCAGAGGCGAATATTCCTCCTTGACTGAACACCTATCCATTTCCTTTCCCTTATGTTGCTCTCACACCTCGCAATCCTTCCCTATACATGGAAACCCCCGGTTCACATATTAACCGTTCCTGAGATTCTCATCGTAAACCCCAAAAAATTTCGAAAGCAAATCAATATCCCCATAAAAAAATGGAAAACAAAATTTAACCGTGCAAGACACCTAAAAGTATGAAAAAAAAACTTTTACCCATGTATATTAAATTTAATGCAATATAATAATTAAATAACAATAATAATAGAATAAAAATTTACACTTTTCCTTTAATGAAGATCTGGTGATGATTTATGGGATGGGAGGGGAGGTGTTGAAGTTTTTAAAAAGTTTAGAAGGGAAAACTCCCTCCATTAGGACTTGAGGTGCAAGTCTTTTTTCCCGGGGTTTTCTTCCCTTCTTCTTTTAATGCCACTAGGACCACTTGAGAGCACTGGACTTCGTCGCAAACATAATTTTCCAAGGGGCCCGTACCTCTCGGGTTCCTTTATACTTTCCTAAAATGGTTTTTCAACATTGTCAGTGTAAGGTTGCCAACACGGCTTGCAGTAGCTGTGTCAGTGTGATTTTCATCAAAAAAGGTTTGCACTTCAAGCCACTTTGCACACATTTCCTTAATTTCAATAGTCATTAGCACCCTTGGTCTCGATGGGTTGGCACTAGAAGCTTTCTTGGGGCCCATGGTGGCTTACTTTGCAGAAACAAGCACCAAAAACAGTGATAATATGGATAATATAGAATGTACCAAATGTATCCTTAGATGCACGCACACTGGCTGGCTTGTAAACACTGGACACGTCTCGTATGAATCGTATCGCATACCGGGTTTTGTAACGGGAACCGAGGCAAATTTTTTGCGATATAATGCTTCGGATACCGGATCTATCAGATATCGATGGCTTCGCGAACCGCGGGTCCACTGTTTAGGATAGTCACTGATGTTAGTAGACGTGCTTTATTTGTTCGTTGCCCCTGTTTACTCTGTCCCTTTTCTCTGCACCTGCATTCTCTCTTGTCTTCTCTTCAATTACCACCTTTCTATGTTTCATTCAGCATCTCGCTTTTACCTACCCCCTTGGAAGTTCCGACGGTTCATGTCTTTTTCTTTCCCACTGCCATGTGCAAAAGCCCAACTGCCTATGGTGGCTTCTTGCTCTCTTTTTCATAACCACTCCCATTTTCATTCTCATGCCATCGCAGTGTACACCAATGGTTCCAAGTCTTCTGACAGCGTTGGATTCGCTGCAGTGTTTCTGGACAACGTTATGCGAGGGCATTTATCATCCTCGGCTAGCATTTTTACAGCTGAATTGTATGCCATTCTCGTAGCACTTATCCGTATTTCATCTATGCCTGTGTCGCCATTTGTGGAGGTTTCAGACTCCTTTAGTGCTTTACAGGCTATAAGAAAATTTGATACACCTCATCCCCTGGTTCTTTGTATCCAACTTTGGTTATGCCATATCTCTAGCAAGCACAGACATTTTTTTATTTTTCTTGGGTCCTCAGTCAGAGTGACGTACAGGACAATGAACAGGGGGACACTGCTGTGTGATCAGCAGTACATGACCTCCCAGTTTCATAGAGGTGTTCCATTCAGACTGTTTTGCTGTAATTGCTACTCTCCTTCGCACCAGTTGGCAACAACATTGGTCTGATCTGCTATGTAACAAATTACATTCTATTAAATCAAGTACTACTGTATATGTTTCTGGCTGTCTTATTGTCATCACTGTCAAGGTTGGGAGACTACTCTCTCCCATCTTTGCATTGGCCACACTTGTCTTACTCGTGGGTATCTCATGGAGAGGTGCCCTGTTCCACTCTGTGAGAATTGTCAGGTTCCATTTTGTTAGCCATATTCTGTTGGACTGCCCACTCTATCAACGAGCACGCAGAATTTACCTCCGTCGTCGTCACCACTCTACTGCCCTTACCTTACTTCCATTCTTGCTGATGGATCCTCCTTTAACCCAGACTCTCTCATTGACTTTTTGACAGCAACAGATTTACTGCACAAACTCTGATGATAATGCCTCTAGCACTCCTCACAGCCCTTTCTACCTCAGTCTCTTGCTACCCTCAACCCCACTGCACTCCATGACCTAATAATAATCCCTCTCCCTCTTGGTACCCAATACCCCTGCACCCTTCCCTGCCCTACACTGTATGACCCTTGTAGGTTTAATGCTTCATTTTGATTATAATAATAATGTGATCTTCAGAATCATGTTATCTAGCATCACTTGAGTGCAGCTTTCTGAGAATTGATTGTAGAGGAGTAATGCCAACAGGTATAAGTCTAAAGGCACACTATGAAGAACAACTTTTATTGAGACTACACTTTGCTCAGCAAAATGTTGTCCCAGTAAAAGCTTGATCTGTATATTGTCTTTTTTTTTTTTTTTTTATCTTTCAGTATTTTTGTACTGCAGAAGTACAAAATGCATTATACTATATTTTCCTAAATCCTTTCATTAGTGTGGATTCAATAACAAAAACATGAATTTTTTGAATAATGTGGGCTTGCTCTTGTAAGTTCATGTGCTATGCAAAGAAGTTACTGTATTACGAAGTTTGCACGATTTTTTTTTTTTTTTTATTATCACACTGGGCCGATTCCCCCCAAGGCAGGGGGGGCCTGAAAAAGAAAAATTTTCACATCATTCACTCCACCTGTCTTCCCAAAAGGGGTGCTTTACACACATTTTTTAAACTGCAACTTAACACCCCCCTTTCGGTGCAGTACTTATTTCCCCATCCCAGGACTCAGCCCGGGCCTGCCTTTTTCCCTGAACCCCTTCAAAAATGTTACTTTGCCCACACTCCAACAGACGTAAGTATTAAAAACCATTTTGCCCTCCATTCACCCCTATAAAACACCTCACCATGCGCTGAATCCAAGCCCCTCGCACAAAAAAACCTTTCTTTACCCCCCCCTCCAACCTTTCCTGGGGCCGACCCCTACCCCCCCCTTTCCTTCCCACACAGATGATACACCTTTTGAATCACTCTGTTTTGCTCCATTCTCCTACACCCAAAATCCCCAACCAACCCTTCCTACCCCTGGACAACATTTTTGGAATCCCCACCTCCAAACTTCAAACAAAAGAATTTTCCCGCATTTTTCACACCGCACATTGCCCTCGCCTGCTCTCCACTGCCCCCAGCCTTTCCCCCTCCTGCAAATTCATCACCCGCTTCACGCCCATTAAGACTTTGGGTAAAACATACCTTCATCATTCCCCTCTTTCCCTCCAAGGACAAAGTTCTTTGTCCCCACAGACTCCTAAGTGCACCGCCCAAACCTTTTTCCCCTCATCATTCTATGTTTCAACCCATCTTTCATAACCCATCCGCACACGTCCACCCCCAAATATCTGAATACATTCCCCTCCTCCATACCCCTCCCCCAATCTGATATCCAATCTTTCATCCCCCTAAAATTTTTTTTTATCCCATAACCTTACCTTTTTTTCCTGTATTTTTAATTTTCTTCTTTTTCCACCCTACCCAAAATTTATCCACCAATCTCTGCAACTTCTCTTCAAATCTCCCAAGGCCGTGTATAGCAAAGAGCAACTGTGAAAATCCCACTTTGTGTGATTCTTTATCTTTTAACTCCACGCCTCTTGCCAAGACCCTCGCATTTTCTTCTCTACAACCCCCTTATAAATAATTAAACAACCACGGTGGGCATCAACATCCTTGTCTAACCACTTTTACTGGGAAATAATTTCCCTCTTTCCTACAAACCTAACTTTAGCCCGCTATCCTCGAAAAAAAACCTTTACTCTTTTGTAACCACCTCCCACCCATACCCTGCAACATCTGCCACATTGCCCCCCCTACCACCCTGTCATATCCTTTTCCAATCCCAAAAAGCCACAACCCTCTTTAGCCTTACTAAAAACTGTTCACTTAATTTTTACTGTAAACACCTGGTCCACACACCCCCCCCTTTCCCAAAGCCCCCCTTGTTTTCTGCTATCCTATTCTCCCCTCTTACCTTAAATTTTTTTCAATAATAACTCTACCATACACTTTACCCGGTATACTCAACAGACTTGTCCCCCCTATAAATTTTGCACTCTCTTTTGGCCCCTTTGCCTTTAACAAAGGAACG
>NW_026473334.1:0-11516 GCF_026875155.1 Cherax quadricarinatus | reverse complement strand
TCGTATGGGTGTTTTTCGTGTGCAAGTTCGGTACTAGTCCCTTTGGGATTTTCCAGGTGTATATAATCATGTATCTCTCCCTCCTGCTTTCCCGGGGAAAATACGGGTTTTAGGAACCCAAGCGCTCCCAGAAATAGGGGTGTTTTATCTCCGTTATGCGCGCCGTGAAATTTTCTCTGTACTTTTTCTAGGTCGGCAATTTCACCTGCCTTGAAAGGTGCTGTTAGTGTGCAGCAATATTCCAGCCTAGATAGAACAAGTGACCTGAAGAGTGTCATCATGGGCTTGGCCTCCCTATTTTTGAAGGTTCTCATTATCCATCCTGTCATTTTTCTAGCAGATGCGATTAAATACAATGTTATGTCCTTAAAAGGTGAGATCCTCCGACATGATCACTCCCAGGTCTTTGACGTTGGTGTTTCGCTCTATTTTGTGGCCAGAATTTGTTTTGTACTCTGATGAAGATTTAATTTCCTCAATGTTTACCATATCTGAGTAATTGAAATTTCTCATCGTTGAACTTCATATTGTTTTCTGCAGCCACTGAAAGATTTGGTTGATGTCTGCCTGACTTTGCAGTGTCTGCAATGGAAGACACTGTCATGCAGATTCGGGTGTCATCTGCAAAGGGAAAGGGACACGGTGCTGTGGCTGACTCCTGTCTATGTCGGATATAAGGATGAGGAACAAGATGGGAGCGAGTAACTGTGCCTTGTGGAACAGAGCTTTTCACCGTAGCTGCCTCGGACTTTACTCGTTGACGACTACTCTCTGTGTTCTGTTAGTGAGGAAATTATAGATCCATCGACCGATTTTCCTGTTATTCCTTAGCACGCATTTTGTGCGCTATTAGCCTTTGGTCACACTTGTCGAAGGCTTTTGCAAAGTCTGTATATATTACATCTGCATTCTTTTGTTTCTAGTGCATTAGGGCCTTGTCGTAGTGGTCCAATAGTTGAGACAGACAGGGGCGACCTGTTCTAAACCCATGTTGCCCTGGGTTGTGTAACTGATGGGTTTCTAGATGCGTGGTGATCTTGCTTCTTAGGACCCATCATAGATTTTTCATGATGAATATGGGATGTTAGTGCTATTGGTCTGTTAGTTTTCTTTGCTGTGCTTTAGCTGCCCCCTTTTGTGGAGTGGGGCTATGTCTGTTGTTTTAAGTAACTGTGGGACGACCCCCTGTCCATGCTCCCTCTCCATAGGATGGGAAAGGCTCGTGATAGGGGCTTTGTCTTGCAGTTCTTGAGAACACAGAGTTCCATGAGTCTGGCCTCTGGGGCAGAGTTGCATGGGCATGTCATTTTATCGCCTGTTCGCAAGTCATTTGGCGTCAGGATAACATCGGATAGGCTTGTGTTAATCAAATTTTGTGGCTCTCGTCATAAAAAATTCCATTGATCTTCACTCCTCAGTCTGTTAGCAGGCTTGCTAAAAACTGAGTCATATTGGACTTTGACATAGCTCACTCATTTCCTTGTTGTCATCTGTGTAGGTACTCATCTTGTTTAAGTAGGGGCCCTATACTGACGTTGTTCTCGATTGATTTGGCATAGGGAGAAGAAATAACGTTGGGTTTCCTTTCGATTTCATTTAATGGGCTTTTAGTTCTTCCGGCGATTCCTGGACTCCCTAAAGGATTCTTTTAGCTTTAAGTCGATGCTTTGCATTTCCTCCTGCTATTTTCTTGCACATGATCTTCCGACCATCAGCTATTTTTGTTCGTACTTGCATTACACAGCAGCCTATATTCACTTGCATAGGTAGTATACACTCTGTTCTTTATATCTCTCTCCTTCTTGGGCATTATCTGGTCCTGGATACTGCCTTTCTTGTTTCGGTCCATTATACCACCACCACTTTCTGTTCTGTAAACGAATTAATGCTCCCAAAAAAAAATCATTTCCTCTGGGGGTCTCACTGTGATTCCTGTGGGCATTCAGTTGGAGGCTTTTCTTGCTGCCCACCGCCCCTCACATGTTTAAATACATGTACACCACAACACCATTTTTGATACTTGGACTCACACTCCTCTTGCATCGGATCTCTCAGTCTGCTCTTCCTCCACTGCAGTAGGACTTCACCTGTCTGTTTATCCTGGATTTACATGACAGCAATCATTTCCCAATCATTCTTACTTCCCCATCATATTCCACCACCTCTCGTAACCCACTCTTGGCAATTGATCAGGTACAAATTGGAACCTTTAACTTGCAACTGACTGTTTTAATAGATAGTGAGGTTCCTGCTTTGTCCTCCATTGAGGAGCTTTTTTACACCTCATCTCGTCCTCCTTTTTAACTGCAGCTTCTCATTCTAATCCAAAAGATCGGGCAGGGATTCTCAACATGCTGCCTTGGTGGTCTCCTGCTTGTGCACGTGCAGTGCGTTATGAAGCACATCTGTGTGGGGCATGGTACAGGTACAAATAGAACTATGGAGAAAACTTCCTTATTTTAAAGCAGAACCGTGCGATCACTCGCCGTGCCATTCCGTGATGCTAAACGCACTTTGCTGGTGAGATTATGTCTCCACCATCATCTCTGCTTCCCTCTAAGATGTAGTCTGGAAAAAAAGTACAACATTGAGTGGTAAATATTCTCCTGACCCGGCACTGTTCTGCAGGTTGCCGGTGTTGAATATAGAAACCCACTAGATGTTTGCCAATGAAATTAGCAATCATCTGGTCCGTATTTCTCAAGGGGCACCATCTATTCCCCTCGATTCTTTCCTCAAAGTCCTGCCAGAGAATTAGCACTCTTTGGACTTTTTTCTTCTCTCAGAGAAGAAACAGTATAATGGTGCCTTTTACACTTCAGGAACTGGAGGCAAACACTCTCAGCTTGCAGATCTCAGCAGCTGGGCCTGACGACATTCATATTGTATGCTACAACTTTACGTCATCAGCCCTTGCAGATCCTATTACGCCCTTGTCACCAACCTTATTTGGTCCCACAAGGAGTTCGTCCACAAGCTGTGAAATTCCTTGTTCTCCCTTTCCTCAAACTGGGTACTATGGGACATGAAAGCCTCCACTATCATCCCATTGCTCTTACCATGCAGTTTGCAAAAGTGTGGAATGCTGTAAATAGACGTTTAGTGTGGTATTAGAGCACATAACAGTCCTCCCCAATCATCAATATGGCTTCGTAAGGGCCGTCTACCAATAGACCCTTACTACACTTGATCATATATATTCGAAATACCCTTTGCGAATAAATAACGACTTAGTTAATTCCATACTTTTTTGACCTTGAGAAGGCATATGACACAACTTGGAGGTATATATTTAGCCCAAGGCCCACTCCTTAGGTCTCTCGAGGCAATCTACCATCCTTCCTTCAGACCTTTTTAACTGACAGACATTTCCGTGTTTCGGGTTAATAATGTGCTCCTCTCCAGACTTTATTCAAGCAGAAGTGCCCCCCAGGGATGTGTTCTGACACAACACTTTTTCTCTTTGCTATAAATGATTTGGCCTCTTTGTCTTTCCATCCAATTTATGGTCATCACTCTGAATGTTTGAGACTTCGCTATGGCCTGTGCAGCCTGACTGTCACCTTATAATAATTTCTCTCCAGCATGCGGTTGACCCTGTTTCCAATCGGGCCCCCACACATGGTTTAAAATTTCCAGTACCGCAAACTCTCACGCAATTATACTTCACTAGACGCTCTGTCATCTCCATCATCCTTTGTAACCTCTATGGCTCCCCTATATCCCCTGAACAGTAGATACAGTCAGGTTTCGGGTCTCCTCTTTTACCGATAGGTTATCCTGGAAACCTCAACATTACCTCCAAAGGCAATTAGTCACAGCATGGCTGAACCCTTCTAAAAAACCCTGCTCATCTTTTATAGGGAGCTGATTCATCGAACTCTCCATCACCTACATTCTACCCTCATTTATTGAAACTTGATTAAGTGACCAATCTATTCACGGCCTCTCCTAGCTACTCTCTTCTAGCCTTAACTCCAATCATCACCAAGGATTATGTTTATTAGCCTTGGTGTGCTTTCGCTCTTCCCCTGTTGAGAGCCTCTATTCAGAAAGAGCGAATGTTCATCTCTTATCTGATCGCCGGATGCCCATTGCCTTCGCTACTATGTACGTCTCTCATGATCTCGCAATCCTTCCACTTTATAGAATGGTCTCGATATTAATAGACATTCTTTATTTGTTCGCCGCCTCTGTTTGCTCCTCTCTTCTCTCTTCGCCTACATCCGCTCTAGTCTTCTCTCAATTATCACCTTTCTATGTTCTTGTAGCATCGTCACTTTTCCTACCTTCCCTGGGAAGTTCCAGCTGTTTGAGGTCTGTTCTTTCCCCTTCTCTAAAGCCCCAACTGTCTGCGTAGCTTCCCGCTCTCTTTTTCTTGACCACTTCCCCTCCCATTCTCATGCTATTGCGGTGTACATAGATGGCTTCTAAGCAACCCTTCTGACGTATGTCGGATTCGCCAGCATGTTTCTGGATAGCATCTTACGAGGGCATTTACTTATCTTCGGCTAGTATTTTTACGCTGAATTGTAGCCATTCTTTGCAGCACTTATCCGTATTGCATCTATGCCTGTGTCATCATTTTGTGATTGTCCTCTGACTCCCCTTAGGCTTTACAGGCTATACAGAAATTTGATACAACCTCACCTAGTCCTCCGTATCCAACTTTGGCTAGCAACCTCATCTTTACCACATAAAGATATTGTTTTTTGTTGGTCCCTGGTCATGTGACGTACAGGGCAAATGAACAGCAGACACTGCTGCACAGTCAGCAAGTACATGAAGCTAGTCCAGTCTTCATATAGAGGTATTCCATTTACAGACTATTTTGCTGCAATACTACCCCACCTTCACACGCTTGGCAACAACAGTGGTCTACACTGCTGTGGTAACAAACTTCAATCTATTACAACCGAGTATAGATTTTCTGGCCGTCTTCTTGTCACCAGTGTGGAGGTTGGAGACTACTCTCGTCTCCGTCTGCACATTGGCCATACTCGATCTCTTACTCATGGATATCTCATGGAGAGGCGCCCTGCTCCTCTCTGTGAGAATGTCCCATGTTCCATTATAGGTCACCACATTCTGTTAGACTGCCCACTTTATCATAGCACAAGAAGAACACGCAGTATTTTACCCCGTCCGTCATCTTCGCTTCCGCTGCTCTCTCTTTACCTCCCTTCTCGTTGATTGGACCCACCACCTTTCAATCCGGACTCTCTCATTGACTTTTTGACAACAATTGACTTACTTCACAAACTCTGATGATACCTTCGAGGCCTTTCAAAACCTCAACCCTTGCTGCCCTTTACGCCCTCACTATCAGCTGCCCTGCTGTTTTCTGTAACCTACTGATCATCCCTCGCCCCTACTGCCGCCCAATACCCTCGCTTCCTTCCCTAACCTGCAGCGCTGTAAGCCCTTGTGGCTTAGCGCTTCTTTTGGATTATAATAAATATAAAATAAATGGAAAGCTGGATTGGCCTAAATTAGGGCTGAAAAGAGGCGAATCACTGATAAGTAAGTATAGCATGACTACTAAATTGTGAGAGCGTAAATTCCAAAGTTTTCTATCAGTATTACGCTTTTTGGTTTCATTACCTTTAGAAATAGATCTGCATCATTTCGTAAGGAAATTTTTTTTTTTTTTTTGAAAAATCTTCAACCGTTAGAGCAGGTTGAGAGCAGGGGTCCAACCATTCCTAACCCTACCTCTTCACACATCCACCTACAACACAAAATCTCTGACCTTCGTTTATTCCTTCTTACATAATCATCCTGCAGTGCTCAAAGCTAAGACCTTTTCAGGTTTAGGCACTTGATTATATTACTGCTTCTCCTCACTCAACAACAGAAGTTACTTCCTAAGTAACCACATTGGTAAACAATTTATCGCTAAGTGAGGTGCAATAAATTTAATGAATGGGTTTTGTCAACATGTTTGATATTGTTTTAATGTCAACCTTGCCAACCATTCATTACAATTCTGGTATAATTTTAAATGTTTATATAGTATTTACTTTTATATTGTAATAAGCAGAATAAGGAAAGCAACTCTAATATATATATTTAGGTTATGCATACTGGGTCAGAGAGTTCATTCTAAGTCCAAGGTCGTCGGTAAAAACGAGTACATCACTAAGTGAGGAGAGGCTGTATTATTATTATTATACTCAAAGAAATATAATAAAAAATTAAAGATGTTTTGTTTGAAGTCATATTGTTTACTCAATTATTAGTTAATATAAAATTATTAATACACAATAACTTGTGAATTTATCTGAGATCTTTAACCAGATAAACACAAAGTGACATTTATTTAGTGAAGCATATGAAAAGCGAAAAAAATCTTTTTTAGTTAAGTATGTTTGTGTTGCTAATTGAGGAATATTGTACTATACTGACTTATGTTTCTGTTGCAGACATATTTTGTGTAAGGACTACCAGGTTGTGTTCTTCCCAGACACTATAACTTCAGTACTTCAAGAAGCACCAGTGTAAGACTGCCAGGTTTGTATCTTGCCATACACTATATCTTCATCTTGCAAGAAGCAACCAGTGTAAGACTACAGGTTTGTGTCTTGCCAGAACTATACTTCAGTAACTTCAATCAAGAAGCACCAGTGTAAGACTACCAGGTCGTGTCTGCCAGACACTATATCTTCAGACTTCAAGAAGCACCGAGTGTAAGATATCAGGTTGTACTGCCAGACACTATATCCTTCAGTACTTCAAGAAGCACCAGTGTAAGACTAACCATGGGGGGGGTAACAGGTTGGTGTCTTGCCAGACACTATATCTTCAGTAACTTCAAAAAGGCAACAGCTGTACTTCGGTTGAATTTTTAACTGCTATTACTAATTAAACAATTTTGATTTTGATATTGGGAATTCTAACTAAAAATGCATGGCAGTTAATTCTTTTGAGGGTTGTTTTATAGTTCATGACTTTCAAGCTGAGGTTCCAAGCTTGTAGTACTACATCATGGCTCAGCTTTACTCAGATCAGCTGTGAGATAGTAAATTTTGGGCCTAAATGTGAGAGAATGCATCTACGTGGTAAGTGTGGCCCCCACATCAAACAAAACAAATCCTCAGCAGGCAGTGCATAATGAAAAAAAAAGTAAAACTGTGTTTTTGGATTAAAACAGCAATTTTTGGTGTATTTTCATGTTTTTTTTATGGTAGCATTCACTGTTTCTTGGTCTCATTTGATGGAATAGAAGATGTATTGACAAGAAAGAATTTGATGGATTTTTGTACTGAAAATAGCTTAAAATTGAGTTCAGAGTAGTAGAAATGTTCTGTTTTGCTGATTATTAGAGATAAACAATGACACACGTGTGCATACACGTCCGGCTGGTGGTATTAATGTGTGCTGCTGAATGCACTGATATTATTTATTCATTATTACAATATGAATAAAAGTAACTTTTCTATTTTTTATGTGCATAAATAATAATTGTGAATAAAAATCAAAATGCAAATTCCGATCTGTAAAGCCTACAAATGTAACTAATAAGTAGTAGAAATGTTAGTTTAAATGCCAGGTTGCCTACACTGATGTATTCTGGACCCTATTTTGAAATTGTAATATTTTGAATTTTGTGTAAAATTGGCCATATTACCAATACCAGGTTGCCTGCACTGATTATTCTGGACCCTATTTTGAAATTGTAATATTTTGAATTTTGTGTAAAATTGGCCATATTACCAATACCAGGTTGCCTGCACTGATTATTCTAGACCCTATTTTGAAATTGAAATATTTTTGAATTTTGGTGTGAAATGGCCATATTCCAATTTCCAATCACTTATTCGGAAGTGGATAATAGTTGAACTGGCAATTTCATTGCCATAGATAACATGGAACACATACTAGTAAACTAGCTAAGAATTCGGTCTATGTAGAACTAATGTAATTGGCTAAAAATATGACTCAAAGTGGCAAAATTGCCTAATGCATAAATTTCTGACACAGCAAAATTTACAGAGTATAACATCATCAATTCTTTAAAAAACTATTTATTTATTACATTTCAGAAATAGATTCTCTACGATTTGCTAAGAAAAAAAAACTGATTTTTTTAAACCCTTTGGGGAATTTTCAAACGGGAGTCAGAACCCCTCAAAGAGTCAATAAAAGGAATACAGAAAAATTTTGTTTAAACACAATAGCAAATTAATAATAATAATAATCATAATAATAATAATAAATTATAATAATAATAATAATATTATTGAGTGTATCCTGCAAGGGTTCTGAGTTACACATATTAATCTCTTAAACTCCAAAACAAAAAAATATGATAGTGTTTTAAACAAATGATATAAACTTTAATATGCTTCATAAGTAGAAAATTTTGCCTAAATAAAATCTTTATCATGGGATTATGTTCGTAAGCAAAACCATGTGTTCAGTGTCCAACATAGTTAAACTATAAATATAACATGAAATAGACATGTGAGTATATAGGAAGATTAACAATACCACTGTTGTATGACTAAAATATTTTAAATAAAATACCTTCATTTAAAAAATATGGAAAAACATAAAGAACATAAACTGTATGAATGTTCTGAGTGTTTGAAATGTTTTAGTAGAAAAGACAGTCTTGTGACATAGTGATACATATGAGAGTACATACAGGAGATAAACCATATCAATGTTCTGAGTGTTTGAAATGTTTTAGTGTAAAAAGCAATCTTGTGACACATATGAGAGTACATACAGGAGATAAACCATATCAATGTTCTGAGTGTCTGAAATGTTTTAGTTTAAAAAGCAGTCTTGTGATACACATGAGAGTACATACAGGAGATAAACCATATCAATGTTCTGAGTGTCTAAAATGTTTTAGTAGAAAAGACAGGCTTGTGAAGCATATGAGAGTACATACAGGAGATAAACCATATCAATGTTCTGAATGTATGAAATGTTTTAATCAAAAAAGCCAACTTGTGATACACATTAGAGTACATACAGGAGATAAACCATATCAATGTTCTGAGTGTCTGAAATGTTTTAATCGAAAATGCCATCTTGTGATACACATGAGAGTACATACAGGAGATAAACCATATCAATGTTCTGAGTGTCTGAAATGTTTTAATCTCAAAAGCTATCTTGTGATACACATGAGAGTACATACAGGAGATAAACCATATCACTGTTCTGAGTGTCTTAAATGTTTTAGTAGAAAAGACAGTCTTGTGACACATATGAGAGTACATACAGGAGATAAACCATATCAATGTTCTGAGTGTTTGAAATGTTTTAGTGTAAAAGCAATCTTGTGAAACATATGGGGATAAAAAAAAGGAAAGTAAACATACAGGAGATAAAACCATACAATTGTTTCGAGTGTTTGAAATTTTTTAATCAAAAAGCCATCTTTGTGACACACAAGATAGTACATACAGGAGATAAACCAGATCAATGATATTGAGTGTCAGAAATGTTTAGTAGAAAAGACAGTCTTGTGAATCATATGAGAGTACATACAGGAGGATAAACATATCAATGTTCTGAGTGCCTGAAATGTTTCACATAAAAAGAAACAATATTTTGATACACATGAGAGTTTTACCTGGAAGAGTTCCAGGTCCAATGCCCCTTGCAGCCCAGTCCCCCTGTGACCAGGGCCTCCTGGTGATCAGAGCCTGATCAACCAGGCTGTTACTGCTGGCTGCATGCAACCAACGTACGAGGCTAAGTGCGGCTGGTCAGGTAATTGGCTTTAGGTGCTTGCCCAGTGCCGGCTTGAAGACTGCCAGGAGTCTATTGGTAATCCCCTTATGTATGATGGGAGGCAGTTGAACAGTTCGGGCCCCTGACACTTATTTTTATTGTCTCTTAATTTGCTAGTGAAAACCCCTGCTTTTCATTGGGGAGATGTTGCATCGTTTGCCAAGTCTTTTGCTTTCATTGTAAGTGATTTTCAAGTGCAAGTTCGGTACTAGCCCCTCTAGGATTTTCCAGGTGTATATAATCATGTATCTCTCCCACCTGCATTCCGGGGGAAAACAGGTTCAGGAACTTCAACGCGCTCCCAGTAATTGAGGTGTTTTATCTTGTTATGTGTGCTGTGAAGGTTCTCTGTACATTTTCAAAGTCAGCAATTTCACCTGCCTTGAAAGGTGCTGTTAGTGTGAAAGCAATATTCCAGCTTAGATAGAACAAGCGACCTGAAGTTTTTCATCATGGGCTTTGGCATCCCTAGTTTTGAAGGTTCTCTTTATCCTCCTGTCATTTTTCTAGCAGCTGCGATTGATACTATGTTATGGTCCTTGAAGGTGAGTTTCCTCCAACATGATCACTCCCAGGTCTTTGACGTTGGTTTTTCACTCTATTTTTGGTGGAATTTGTTTTGTATTTATGAAGTTTTAATTTCCTCGTGTTTACCATATCACAGTAATTGAAATGTCTCATCGTTGATCTTCATATTGTTTTCTGCAGCCCATTGAAAGATTTGGTTGATGTCCGCCTGGACCCTTGCAGTGTCTGCAATGGTAAGAGACTGTCATGCAGATTCGGGTGTCATCTGCAAAGGAAGACACGGTGCTGTGGCTGACATCCTTGTGTATGTAAGATTTGAGGATGAGAAACAAGATGGGAGCAAGTACTGTGCCCTTTTGGAACAAAGCTTTTCACCGTAGCCGCCTCAGACTTTACTCTGTTGACTTCTACTCTCTGTGTTCTGTTTGTAAGGAAATTATAGATCTATCTACCCACGTTTCGTCCTCTTCAAGGGGGGCTCCTTGGCGTGGTGAAGAGGCTCTTGGTCTGAGGAATTAGACCTGTCGGTCTACTTCCTCAGATCGAACCTAATTACCCCCCAGTCCCCCGTTCCCTATCCCATCCTCCCCATCCTCCCCTTTTTCCTTTCCTCCTCCTCCTCCTCCCCACCCCTCCCTTTTGCCCTTCCTTTTTGGCCTTTGTTTTTTTTTTTTTTTCCACAGGCACGCTAGTTCCTAGGTAGGGGAAAAGGTACCGGGGTCCATTCCGTTGAGGTTCTTGGCAGTGGCATAGTTTGCAGTGGGAATCTGGATTGCCTGGGGATGTCCTGATCCCTCTCGTATCCCGTAGGGTGGCTTTGGGGGTCCCCTCGGGCAAGGGTGAATCTCTGGAAGCCACTTTTCAGATTCCGAGGGTGGTGGCCGAAGGAGTTATGGTTTGTGGCAGATTTCCGGCCGCCCTCTCTTTTGTCCACCGAGGTAGCTCGGCAGATGTGAGGTTGCTATCACGGATTGCCGGTTTACTGGCATGATGGGTAGGGTATGGCAGGGTTCCATGCTGCATCTGCGCTACTTGTGGGTGCTGAGGTTTTCTTGGGGCGCGGAGGGAGATTTCTGGCCCTTTGATTCCTCCTAGGAACTATCCCTCCCCGGTCCCCCCTTTTTTTATTCTTTTTTTTATTTTTATTTTCTTTTCTTTCTTTTTTTTTCTTAAAAACAAAAGAAGAAGTAACCTAACCCTGGCAGCCCTAGTCCATAAACCTGCTACCCTGGGCC
>NW_026473333.1:0-11823 GCF_026875155.1 Cherax quadricarinatus | reverse complement strand
GGAAACGTTTCGCCACACAGTGGCTTCTCAGTCCAATACAAAGAGGAAGGCGTAAGGAGAGGAGGAGTATGAGGTAATCAGTCCCTCAGCCTGGAGTCGATGTGTTCAGTCCATCAATCTTGTAGAATGTACGTACATTCTACAAGATTGATGGACTGAACACATCGACTCCAGGCTGAGGGACTGATTACCTCATACTCCTCCTCTCCTTACGCCTTCCTCTTTGTATTGGACTGATGAAGCCACTGTGTGGCGAAACGTTTCCTGAATAAAGATTCCCATATGCTGCATAAGTGTCTCAATCTTCAACTTGTCGGTTTTTCAAACCATTCATCACAACTAGTCAGGTCAGGTCACATTGACTTAAGGGAGGAACACGGCAGTTGTGAAGCTACAGTTATCAGAAAGAAAATAACACTAGTAAAGTGATAATGGTTGTGTTGGGTGTGAGACTTGCCTAGTAGGGGCCTAGTTAGACCTGCCACAGTAGTCCATCCACATTGTCCATCTACATTCTTATGTTAACATGAATTGCAGCCTACATGGAGATATATAATGTGGGTTATCTCAAGTCATTGAAATGGTTGAGCTACACCGTCATCTCCCCTCAGGGAATGTTCCTTGATGCTGGTGAGGGGCTCTTGATCTAGGGAACTGGATCTGTGCTTCAGTTCCCTGAGTTAACCCTGAATACCTTCCATCCCCCCACAGGCGCTGTATAATCCTACGGGTTTAACGCTTCCCCCTTGATTATAATAATGTTGAATTAGACACATGTGCAACTCTTGGGTATCTTTATTGAGGAAAGGTTTCGCCACAGTGGCTTCATCAGTCCATACAAAGGAGAACATAAGAACATAAGAACATAAGAACGAAGGAACACTGCAGAAGGCCTACTGGCCCACGCGAGGCAGGTCCAAGTCTCCTACCGGCTTAAGCCAATGCACCCAACCTAGTCAGGTCAGGTCACATTGACTTAAGGGAGGAACACGGCAACCGACCTGTTAGCACAAGCTATCAGGTCTAACTCACACCCACCCACATCTACTCATGTATTTATCCAACCTATTTTTAAAGCTACACAACGTTCTGGCCTCTATAACGGTACTTGGGAGTTTGTTCCACTCCTCCACAACTCTATTACCAAACCAGTACTTTCCTATATCCTTCCTGAATCTGAATTTTTCCAACTTAAAACCATTGCTGCGAGTCCTGTCTAGGCTAGATATTTTCAGCACACTATTTACATCCCCTTTATTTATTCCTGTCTTCCATTTATACACCTCAATCATATCCCCCCTAATTCTACGTCTTTCTAGTAGAGTGCAGTTTCAGGGCCCTTAGTCTATCCTCATAGGGAAGGTTTCTGATACATGGGATCATCTTTGTCATCCTCCTTTGTACATTTTCCAGAGAATTTATATCCATTCTGTAATACGGTGACCAAATCTGTGCAGCATAATCTAAATGAGCCTAACCAAGGATGTATAGAGTTGAAGAACAACCTGAGGACTCCTATTATTTATGCTTCTTGATATGAAGCCAAGGATTCTATTAGCTTTATTGCGAACACTTATGCACTGTTGTCTTGGTTTCAGATTACTGCTAACCAGAACTCCTAAATCTTTTTCGCAATCCGTAATATTAAGATCTACATTATTTAGTTTATATGTGGCATGGTTATTGTCCTGTCCAACATTTAGAACTTTGCATTTGTCTATATTAAACTGCATCTGCCACTTCTCCGACCACTGCATCAGTCTATTCAAATCTTCCTGGAGTGCTCGAATGTCCTCGTCAGAATGAATTCGACGGCCTATTTTGGTGTCATCGGCAAACTTGCCGATGTCGCTCTTTATGCCCTCATCTATGTCGTTTATGTAGATTGTGAACAGCAGGGGGCCCAACACTGACCCCTGTGGAACACCGCTCGTGACGCTTCCCCACTCTGATTTCTCCCATTTATGCAAACTCTCTGCTGCCTATTTGTCAACCATGCCTCTATCCAGGAAAAAATTTCTCCTCCTATTCCATGTGCTTTAATTTTCCTCAATAGTCTCTGATGTGGGACCCTGTCAAAAGCCTTACTGAAGTCCATATACACAATATCATATTCATTACCATGATCTACCTCCTCAAATACCTTAGTGAAAAAAGTTAATAAATTCGTAAGGCAGGAACGCCCCTTTGTAAAACCATGCTGAGATTCGTTGATTAATTTATGCTTTTCAAGGTGGCTACGAACTGCCTCGGCAATTATTGATTCCATAAATTTTCCCACTATGGAGGTTAGGCTTATTGGTCTATAGTTCGAAGCTAAGGACCTGTCACCTGTTTTGAAAATAGGTATCACATTTGCCATTTTCCACTTATCTGGCACCATGCCAGTTCGTAGTGATATGTTGAAAAGATTAGCCAAAGGTGTGCTAAGCTCCTCTTTACATTCCTTTAGAACCCTTGCATACAGTTCATCAGGGCCTGGGGATTTGTTAGGTTTCAATTTATCTATTTGCCTAAGGACCATGTCACTTGTGACCCTAATAGTGCACAGTTTATTATCGTCCTGTTCTACATAATTTATCATTACTGGTATATCGCTGGTATCCTCCTGTGTAAAAACTGAGAGGAAGTATGTGTTAAAAATTCTACACATTTCTTATCACTGTCAGTGAGCTGACCCGAGGAACTTTTGAGTGGGCCTATCTTGTCCCTGATCTTACTTCTGTATACCTGAAAGAATCCTTTTGGTTAGTCTTCGATTCTCTTGCAACTTTAACCTCATAATCTCTTTTCGCTTTTCTAATTCCCTTTTTATTTCTCTCTTTAACTGAATATATCGATTTCTTAATTGGCCCTCTCCTCTTTTGATTTGCCTATATATGCCTCTCTTTTGACCAATCAGATATTTTAATCTATTGTTCATCCATTTAGGATCATTTTTGTTTGATCTGATTTCCCTATTTGGAACATAATTTGACTGAGCAGCTAGAACTATGCCCTGGAAAGCATCATATCGGCAACCATCACCACCTACCTGACCCTTAGTCAGGTCATTCCAGTTCAGCCCACCTAAGTAATTTTTCAGTCCTAGAAATCAGCCAAGCGAAAGTCAGGGACGGAGACTTGATTGCCATTATTGGGGAATTCCATGATATATTAAAACTGAGTGTTGTGATCACTCTCCCCAAGCTCATCATTAACCTCAAGATTATTAATTAGTGTTTCCCTACTGGCAAGAACCAAGTCAAGGAGGTTATTTCCCCTAGTTGGCTCTGTCACAAAACTGTTTTAAAAAAACAATCCTGGATCGTATCAAGAAAGTCACCCGACTCTAAATTTCCTGTCAAAACTGCTCCAGTCAATCTGTCTATAGTTGAAATCTCCCATTAGCACAACATTTTCGTATGTAGATGCCTTACGAATTTCGTCCCATAGAAGTTTACTGCACTCCCTATCAAGATTTGGGGCCCTGTAAATCACACCCAAAATTAGTTTTTCTCGGCCCTCGAGAAGCTGTAACCAAACAGATTCAGTGGCTGACGCTTCTAATTTAATATCTTGTCTTACACAACAATTTAAATTGTCTCTGACATACTCGCTACTCCACACCTTTCCTGTTGACCCTGTCAGTGTGGAATAATTTATAGCCTTGTATGTGACATTCAGAGGGCATCTCTCTATCTTTCAGATTGAGCCAGGTCTCTGTTATAGCAATAATATCTATGTTTCTGCACTTGCAATTAATCTTAGCTCATCTATCTTATTTCTAACACTCCTGCTATTAGTATAGTAAAACCTTAAGGGAGCTAGTCCCTTGCTGCCCTCTGCTGCCCCCTTTGTTAGCTGACCTGTTCTATTGTCTTTATTTATAACTTCATGCTGAATGCCTTTTATACATTTACTGTTTCCAACCCTAGTGTTGCAACCTGCTTGTTTCCCACACACACCCATACCTCTATCTTCCATCAGTTTAAAATCATAGGCATTTCACCAATGGCCTTCTCAATCGAGTCTGCAAGTGCTACCACCCCTGCCCCAGAGAGATGTACCCCATCCCTTGCATACATATCATGTTTGCATAAAAGTTGTTCCAGTTGTCAGTGAATGGGATTGCAAGTTCCTTGCAGTATCTGTCTAGCCAGCAATTTACACCAATTGCCCTAGACAACCATTCATTTCCTACTCCCCTTCTAGGCAAGATGCTACATATGATTGGGATCCCTCCTTAGACTTAATGAAATCTATAGCTGACCTGTACTTATCTAGCAGCTCTTCTCTCCTACCCTTCCCAATATCATTTCCACCAGCACTGAGACAGATAATGGGCTTGTTCCCATTACCTGACATGATATTATCCAGCCTGTTGACAATGTCCCCAACACCAGCTCCAGGGAAGCACACTCTATCTCTCATCTTCTTATTCCTATTACAAAAAGCACGGTCAATATATCTTACCTGAGAGTCACCAACCACAAGAATGCGCTTACCTTCATTAGCAGGGGCAGTAGTACCCTTACCTTCACTGGCCACTGAAGTACATTCATCCTGGAGAACAGAGAAGCGATTTCCTACCTTCAGATCTTCACTCTTAACTTTCCTTACTCTGATGCGCCTCCCATTACTGTGAACAACTCGCCACTTGCAGCAGGTGCTGGGCTGCACCTCACTGCTGGTAGCTGTTGCTACCTCCCCAACTACAGCCTCCTCACAGCGAGAGACAGACTGCACCTCACTGCTAGAAGTCTCATTCCCCACAACTCCAGCCACCTCACACTCTCTCCCAGACCCATTGAGGTGGACCTTCAGCCTCCTAATCTCCTCCTGGAGAAGCAAGACCTCCTCCTTCAACTCTCCAACCTCAGTTTTTAAAACACTGCAGAAGCAAGCCATGCTTTGTAACCGTCCACGCTAATCCCCAAAGCAGCTCAGGGTCTGTGACCTCACGTGACGACTGACCACTGACGACTCCATTGACCACTGACTCCATTGACTTGAAGAACAGGAGGAGAATGAGGTAATCAGTCCCTCAACCTTGAGTCGATGTTGTCAGTCCATCAATCTTGAATAGAATACCTATTATATTCAAGATTGATGGACTGACAACATCGACTCAAGGTTGAGGGACTGATTATCTCATTCTCCGCCTGTTCTTCAAGTTTCTCCTACGTATGGACTGATGAAGCCACTGTGTGGCGAAACGTTTCCTCAATAAAGATACCCAAGAGTTGCACATGTGTCTAATTCAACAACATGTCGGTTCTCTGAACCATTCATCTAAAATGATAATAATACACCGTCATCTACAGTACTGACCCAGGAAGCCTCCAGAATTATGGAACATTGTGTTAAGCTTCCTGGTATACATTGTTGTACCTGATACCGACAAGTGCTTTAAAAAAGACATGAGCAGACACTGAGAAGTATTAAAAAATTATCAACCAGGTTGTGGGACCGTGATCCAGGTCCCTGGACCGTGATCCAAGTCCCTGGACCGTGATCCAGATCCCTGGACAGTGATCCAGATCCCTGGACAGTGATCCAGGTCCCTGGACCGTGATCTAGGTCCCTGGACCGTGATCTAGGTACCGACTTTGGGTGTTTGTCCAGTGCCAGCTTGAAGACAGCCAGGGGTCTATTGGTAATCCCCCTTATGTATGCTGGGAGGCAGTTGAACAGTCTTCGGCCCCTGATACTTATTGTATTGTCTCTTAACGTGCTAGTGACACCCCTGCTTTTCATTGGGGGGATGTTGCATTGTCTGCCAAGTCTTTTGCTTTCGTAGAGAATGATTTTCGTGTGTATAGCAGCATATGCATGCTGGGAGGCAGTTGAACAGTCTTGGGACCAAGACACTTCTTGAAGATAGCCAGGGGTCTATTGGTAATCCCCCTTATGTATGCTGCGAGGCAACTGAACAGTCTTGGGCCCCTGACACTTACTGCGTTGTTCTTAGTGTACTCATGGCACCCCTGCTTTCATTTACTTTTGTCTCATTCAAGATTTCCATTCTGCCATAGTGCCGTTTTTTTACCCTGTCTCTTTTTACACCCCTAATTCTCATTAAATGTGTTGATGGGAAAATAAAGAGAGTGAAAAAATTTAAAAGAACCCGGTGCAAAATCAGCTTATGGAAAGTCACAGTTGTGTGTAATTTTCCACTAGAGGAGAGGAGATCCTTCCTCACTGATAATGTTTGGTGTTAAACGTTTATATCTCCAGAGATAAGTTCGCATCTATCTTCTCACTAATTTGTAGATAACGTAGATGACTAAATACATATGCTAAACGTCCCTCTGTCAGTGTTTTGTATGTTGTATATATATATATATATATAAAATATATATATATATATATATATATATATATTATATATATATATATATATATATATATATATAATATGTTGTATATATATATATATATATATTGTATATATATATATATATATATATATATTATATATATATATATATATATATAATATATATATATATATATATGTGGGTGTGTGTGTGTGTGTGTGTGTGTGTGTGTGTGTGTGTGTGTGTGTGTGTGTGTGTGTGTGTGTGCGTGTGTGTGTGTGTGCGTGTGTGTGTGTGTGCGTGTGTGCGTGTGTGTGTGTGTGTGTGTGTGTGTGTGTGTGTGTGTGTGTGTGTGTGTGTGTGTGTGTGTGTGTGTGTGTGTCGTGCCGAATAGGCAGAACTTGCGATCTTGGCTTAAATATCAACGCTCATCTTGCCATATAGTTAGTTTTAGTTTAATATGTTTATTATGCACCCCATACCCATCCTGTGGGCGGTAGTCAAAAGATTACAGAGGTACATAATTGGTCCAGGGACTGGACTCCAAAGTTTTGATAGCTGAGCAAGTTACAATGGTAATGAACTAGATCTGGTCATAATCATGACCAAGTTACAAAGGTAATGAGCTCCAGGTTGAGCTGGTCACACTCATGAATAATTGCAAAGGTAATGAATCATAAACACATTAATCATGAGAATTTACAAAGGTAATGAACTCCAGGTAGAGCTGGTCACAATCATGACAAGTTTCAAAGGTAATGAATGATAAACACGTTATGACATGATTACAATCATAGACAAATTACAGAGTAATGAGCAGTTAACAAACATAGTAGGGAATTCATCCATTGCCCCAACAACAGATGTTGCTAGGTGCCTGTCTCTCCTCGGTAGACAGCCATTGCAGACAGCAGCAAGTTGCCCCGGGATCTGCTGCTTGCACGAGCACCATCGACCCTCCCCAAGAGGTCCAAGAAGCCAGTGACTCCGTTAGCAGCCCGATGGAGAGCTGTCCTAGGGACATGTCAGCGTCCTGGTGGACGCCTAGTTGATTGAAGATCCCAGGCCCTCGTGTGCACGGATGTTGAAGCTTGAGGAACTGAGTACACACTGCCTGTGGCACACCTGACAGCTGCCTCGCGGTCGAACTCCACGATGCTGTCACTGTAGTGGAAGTTCCTGTGAGCCCGGCACTCCCTGCAGTGCCATCGCTGACATCGTGGGTGAAAATTTGTGTATACAATAATTTTTCCAAAATCATGCTGAACCTAACGAAAAAAATATATTTCACTGTGTTTGTTTAGTATTAAATTATTGTAAACAAATCTAAAATATATTTAGTTGGGTTAGGCTAAAATAAATTGTTCTTGTTATAATAAGGTTAGGTAAGTTTTCTAAGATTCTTTTGGAGCAAAATTAATTTTTTTTACATTAACAATAATGAAAAATATATATCTTTAAACGTATAAGAGAAAATTTTATAAAAGACTTAATTTTAAATGAGTTCTTGCCAATTGACCAGTTTTACATATTCGGCACGACATATATATATATATATATATATTTATATATATATATATATATATATATATATATATATATATAATATATATATATTATATATATATATATATATATATATATATATATATCCTGACGTGGGAATTCAGTATTAACTGACTTATATTTGCAGTTGCTAGTGTAATAACAGATAGGTAGGTTCAACTCACACCTACCCACACACACTGACGTATTCAACTTGTTCTTCAAGTTACACATAGATCTCACTTCAGTGATGACACTTGGGAGTTTGTTCCACTCATCCACAACTCTATTGCCAAACTAGTGCTTTCTTATATTCTTTCTAAATCTAAATATATCCAACTTGAATTTGTTGCTGTAAGGATTCCAATGGAAATAAGTCACATGATTTTTTTTTTGAGATTATCTTGGAGGGTAATTTACATATATACTATGTTTGATAATTGCATTGTGTCCTTGTACCTGATTAACTACTTTGAGAGGTGGTCACCCTAAAATTTACTGGTCAGACGAAGATTGAGACACTTATGCAGCATATGGGAATCTTTATTCAGGAAACGTTTCGCCACACAGTGGCTTCATCAGTCCAATACAAAGAGGAAGGCGTAAGGAGAGGAGGAGTATGAGGTAATCAGTCCCTCAGCCTTGAGTCGATGGTTCAGTCCATCATCTTGTAGAATGTACACATGGGGGCCGTAGACGTGGCTTATATACTGTAGTGAGGTGAGGTGAAGCAGACGGAGGGCGGGGCCCATAGTGGTACCATCCACTAGTCGAAGTAGGTCTTCGCCCAAAGGTTGAACAAGTGTGGAAGAATTCTTTGTAACAAGATCCCATGATGCTGCAGTGTCTGACAGTTGTGATGAATGGTTTGAAAAACCGACAAGTTGAAGATTGAGACACTTATGCAGCATATGGGAATCTTTATTCAGGAAACGTTTCGCCACACAGTGGCTTCATCAGTCCAATACAAAGAGGAAGGCGTAAGGAGAGGAGGACTATGAGGTGATCAGTCCCTCAGCCTGGAGTCGACATCGACTCCAGGCTGAGGTTGGAGGGAGGGGGTAAAGGAGGTTTTGTGTGCGAGGGGCATCCAAACAGCAGCTACTGCCAGACGTACAACTAGCGAAGTGAAATTCTCATCTTTGCTGACGTTCATCTGTTGACAGTAGCATCATATCTGTACCACCATCATATCACCTGTACCAGTGCTAACGAGAGGGAAACACAGGAGACATCGTTAAATCAACAGTACAAAACTCCAAGGTATAGGACGGTTATCCCTCAGTGCCAGTCGTGGGAAAGAAGTGAATAGTTAAATAGTAAAGGGTTAATGTTTTAGTAGCCTGGACCATATTCAGCTGCCCAGTGTACAGTGAGAGAATCATAGCAGAAAAAGCCAAATAATCTATAAACTCAAGGAAAGTCAGGTGGCGTTACTCCCTCAGTGTTTTAAAATGGCTGAGTCAGCAGACCAGGTCAGGAGACAACAACACGACAAAAACACCCGATAAATGGAATTGAGGGGGATTTGGAAGGATAAAACCATTGTTTTAAACCTTTCTGGTCTACCAGAATGGAAAGGAGTTAGAATTTAAATTTGGTGAAGCCAGACTGTGAAGTGAGGTGGGTAGGGGAGTGTGTAATAAGGGGTTAAACTGTAAGGTTTTGTGAAGTTTAGGGAAAAAGTGAGCAGTGAAGAGGGTTTTGGGAAGAGGAAATTTTACTAGTAATTCAGTGTGATTTGCTAAAGCAGATACTAAGTGTATAGGGGACTGGAAAAGAGAAAAAAATATTATTGTATATGAGTAAAAGAGCGAAGAGTGAAAATGGCAGGCATTAGAGGGGTACAGGCTGCCATAATAATATTTATATTTTTTCTTCAATTCCATGAAGAAAGAAATCGGTCATGGGGTTTGGAAAAGGTGAATGGAGTAAAAACAGCGCCCTGGACAGTAAAACCCCAACAGTTGCCATCCTACCAGAAAAGTAAACTCACTATCGCCGCAAGGTATGGCAACACCGCATACCCAACAAAAAGCGTGGCACACAGCTCTTATTGTAGCGCTCTTAAGTGGTGATATCCAATTAATCCAGGACCTCAAACTATTGTGCAGAGGCAAAACAGACAGATAAATGACGGCGATAATGACGGTTCTAAATAGCTAGGAATGATAACCTTAACTCCATATGTAATGCATACATAGGTCAATGTGAGACAATACAGCCATTATTATCTCAATCACTACCAAACAGATGCATACACTGTACTAAAGTACGCTGAAAAACAGAAAAAGGCACCTTATGTAAAATGTGTAAGGGTGGGTGCATGATGGTGTATTGTACAATTATAGCAACGGTGCCAGAATTCATTTTGTGTGTAAACAAATGCACTTTGGCACAGTTACCCTTTAGCAGTGATGACATTGATTTACCTAATTTTAATACAAATGACCCATTGCCATATATTGATGATTATGGATTGTTTTATGAAAACAGGCCTTCACTTTATTAAAGTCAATGCAAGATCACTTCTTCCTAAATTGGCAGAGATTAGGATTCTAGCTAACAAAAATTTGGGCGGCAGTTATAACCATCTCTGAATCTTGGTTGGATGATACGGTGACTGACGACGAGGTCAAAATAGATGGTTACAATATAAAACGCTTAGATAGGAACAGAAAGGGTGGTGGAGTATGTGCCTACATTAGAAATGACTTAGCTTACAACCCAAGACCTGATTTAAATAACAATAAACTGGAGATTCTATGGTTTGAAGTGCTGCTTCCCAAGACCAAACCCATCTTAGTAGGAACTAGTTACCGCCCTCCTACCCAGGACCAGTTCTTAGAAGACTTTTCCAGAGTCTTGTCCGGAGTTGAAAACAATTGCGAGACAATAATACTGGGCGACTTCAATATCTGTTTTCAGCAGCAAAATAACGGGCTATGCAAAAGGTATAAGCAAATTCTAGGATTAAATAGCTACACCCAACTAATTAATACACCAACATGCTAGAACATATATACACTGCAATAGAGAAAAAAGAAGTCCCACTGGGGATCTTCATTGACTTACGTAAAGCTTTTGATACAGTTGACCATGACTTGCTCCACGTAAAATTGTCACACTATGGTATAAGAGGGCACTCCCTCAACTACCTCAAGTCATACCTCAGCAACAGAAGCCAATATGTGTGCGCAATATGTGTCAGCAAACAAAGGGGGACAGCAGAGGGCAGCAAGGGACTAGCTCCCTTAAGGTTTACTATATTAATAGCAGGAGTGTAAGGAATAAGATAGATGAGCTAATATTAATTGCAAGTGCAGGTAACATAGATATTATTGCTATAACAGAGACCTGGCTCAATCTGAAAGATAGAGAGATGCCCTCTGAATGTCACATACCCAAAGGGTATAAATTATTCCACACTGACGGGTCAACAGGAAAGGTGGGGGGAGTAGCGATGTATGTCAGAGACAATTTAAATTGTTGTGTTAGACAAGATATTAAATTAGAAGCGTCAGCCACTGAATCTGTTTGGTTACAGCTTCTCGAGGGCCGAGAAAAACTAATTTTGGGTGTGATTTACAGGGCCCCAAAACTTGATAGGGAGTGGGAGTAAACTTCTATGGGACGAAATTCCGTAAGGCATCTACATACGAAAATGTTGTGCTAATGGGAGATTTCAACTATAGACAGATTGACTGGAGCAATTTGACAGGGGAAAATTTTGAGTCAGGTGACTTTCTTGATACGATCCAGGATTGTTTTTTAAAACAGTTTGTGACAGAGCCAAATAGGAGAAAAAACCTCCTTGACTTGGTTCTTGCCCGTAGGGAAACACTATTAATAATCTTGAGGTTAATGATGAGCTTGGGGAAAGTGATCACAAATCATCAGTTTTAATATATATGGAATTCCCCTAATAATGGCAAAAAAAAATTTCCTCCCCCGACTTCGTTGGCTGTTTCAAAAA
>NW_026473332.1:0-10215 GCF_026875155.1 Cherax quadricarinatus | reverse complement strand
TGATCACGTCAAAACTTTTAACCCTGGTCCCAGTGTTTTAGTATCTGTTTCGACTGAAACTTGTTGTGTGATCAGCAGATGTTATATTTGAGGGGCGTGTGTTAGCACTTCTGGTGCTTCTTGCAGAGAGTGTCGACAGGTATTCACGTCTTCAACTATATTTTGGTAAGTGTAGTGAATGACACATATCTGGTAGCCAGTAAATATTCTAAACATGGTGCTTTCATTTCTCTCGTTACTACAGAGATATTGACTTGTGAGTTAAGACTGCCCTCTCTTCTCCCTGTCTGTCTGTCTGTCTGTCTGTCTGTCTGTCTATCTGTCTCTCTCTCCCCTTTCAAAACTTATATCAAAACATACATCTCAACTTCATTTTGGGTCTTAAGCTTCGTCCGTAAATGAGCTTTTAACCTACCACAGCTCATTTACAGACGAAGAGGTGTTACCTCCCTTTTAGCTTATTTAATAAACTAAGAGTTATTACGTTCCCCCGGTTCATTTCAAAGTTCATCCTTAAATTTAATGATTGCTACCACGCCACACGCTGTCATCCACTACAATCCCATAATACCAAGGTATCTATTTGTTTTTTAAGTAAACTTTGGACAACAGGTGTATTGAACGGATCCCTACGGCTCTCGCTAACAATTTAACCCAGTTGCTTCAATTGTGAGCCGTTGGCGTTCCCACCGAGCTACGACCCAAACCTTTTATTTTAAGTTTGGGTGCTTATGTTATTCTGGAATTTCAAAAGGAAAATATAATTTATTTTTCTTGTTATTGTTGGTGTTATAGGGCCACTGGCAGCTTCCGCCGTATCAAGTTCTATTTATGGTTGGAGAACATTAATGGTGATACTGGCAGTATGTAAATAAAAGCACATGCACAGTTTTAAGAAACTTTTTTGAGGAAACGTTTCACCCTGAATGGCTTCTTCAGTCCTCTTATTGAGGAAACGTTTCGCATTAGGGCTGGAGAAACTACACGTTACAAATATTTCCTCAGTAAAACCGGACCAAAGAAGTTGCTCGTGGCGAAACGTTTCCTCTATAAATGTAGCGATCGTGATCAACTTAATTGACCATGTGGTTGTGTTTTGAGGAGGGTGTGGTTGTTTAATGAAATTGTGGTGTTTCAGCGAGACTGTGCAGCGAGCTAATGAGTGGTTAAGGCCATCGTCAGGGATACGAGGTGATCACCTGCGAAAGCCTGGCTTGTAACTCCTCCGAGATACCCTCCTACCTGGCTGACTCCCGGCCTCGTACCCCACACCTCAGTATGTCTATCTGGCTGACTTCTGGCCGCGCACCTACACCTCAGGTATGTCTCCCTAGCCTCGTACCTCACACCTTAGGAGAGAACTGGATGAGGATTCACTTATTCTTCAGGCTGTAAACTAACAAAAAGTGTGAGACAGTGTGACCTTTGAAAATAACAAAACAGTTCCCAAGGGCCATGCTTAGTGAATGGAAGGTTGAACCTTAACAAAAGGGGTTTAAACCTCGTAAATTATTAAGCCTTCGCCCCAATTAGCTCAAAACATTGAAGCAAAAAAGCACGATAAACACTCGAATATCATTGAAGTATGAAATTGGGTAAAGATTGCTTTGGGCTATAAACAATGAATTATGGTTTTAAAAAAGTATGCCAGGGTAATGGATAGTATCCTGTGGCTTATCACAGGCAGTCACTTTGTATAGTATGTTTGGGAGAAAATAAAAAAAAATTTTCTTGGTTAATAGTTCCTATCATAGTTGAGTGTCTGGTCAGACAACTAATAATATATTATCGAACGCCAGTGGCTGAGATAGCTTGTCCTGCTTGCTGCTTATATTACGCTCGGTAACTTTTTTCTTGTAACTCCCTGCTGCTGAAAATGTGAGAGTTTACACCTGAATGAATCCTTGTTTCACAGCCCAGTGACTGAGGGGTTTAAAACATCTGTCTGCTGCTGCTCAGAATGTGAGGTTTTTCAGCTGTATGACATACTGTTTTAAATGCTCTGTAGCTGTGTGATAGCAAGCCTGTACCCTCGCTCATCTCATGAGTTTATAAGTCAAAATAAATAAGATTACAGGGTCAGGGGGGGTCTCAGTCTTTTTTTCACACACCACCCTGTCAATGAACCCAATTTACCTCTGTCTCCACCAGTGACTAAGACCAGTCCCCCTCCACAGGGGTTGAGAGTGTGGCTGGGAGTCCCTCTGAGGAGGAGCCCGCAGAGACGGGTGTCCGCTCTCTGCTCAGTTACCGAGACTTCACACCGAAACCTGGACAGGAAAAACCTCTTCAGCCGTGACTACAAAGGGATACAGGCGTCCTGCTGGAGGTCTTAACGCCTACCTTGAGAACCGCACCGTCAGGGCCCGCATCCTCCCCTGGAGACACTGGTATGTGAGGTCCTTAGGCTTCATAACTGTTTAAACTTTTTTTTTTTACAAGGGTCTTGTGAGCACACGTGCGTAATGGGTGTACATTATGTAGATTTGACTTGGGAAAACTAAGTAAAGTCACACTATGTGATTACACAAACCCTCTCCTCCCTCACTACTCGCCCTCTCCTCCCTAAAATCCCTGATGTTGGTTTTTTTTTAACATAGTGTGATATCTGTGATGTTCTTACAAGTGTTGTATTGAATTTTCTTGTTGCCTGGAAAGCTGAATTATCGCCCAGGTTAAGCGGAGTGGTAAACCAGTGCTAGATAATTGACCTGTAAAGCCAATGGATAATAAACTATAACACTGATACAGAACTAGGATAAACCACCACCTAGCGGACGTCCACCTGTTCAGCAGGTCTACTGAGTATTCCGTGTCAGGAGACACTTGAAATCATAGATACAAACACTGAGAGTCAAGAGCTTGTTTGATACAAGCAAAGAGAGTTAAGGGCTTGTTAGAATATCGGAGTTCAGTGAGTAGTAGTGGAATAAAACTCGAGTGTTTCTCCTCTCACTGCAGGACACGCCCTGAGTGGTTTGTTGACATAGAGATGGACACAGAGAAGTCATCACTCCACCTTCTCTCAGCACGGCTTTACCAAGTATGTATGCGTATTCACACCTATACATACTCACCTGTATGTGGCATCAGGGGTCGAGGTGTGGGGTGTTTACAGGAATTTTTAATGTGCTTCATATTTTGATTGTTACTAAACGGTTGCAGTCTTAATGACTCTCGAACAGTCGATGGATGTTGAAGCTCACAAATTAAGTGTATTGTCAGGTACTGTCGGTCGCTGAGAGCATCTTCGTGACGCAGTACAATAAGAGACCCCACGACACCAAGGGCTCAGATATAATCCCCCAAGATGGGCCTCTTGGACTTCATCCCCAAGAATAAACCCGAAGGACTCGCGAGGTAAGCTGTAGTGGTGGTGATGATGGTGGCAAAGTAATGGGTGTTGGGATGTATGGTGTGTGCTGGGGTTGGGTGTTAGCACATTATGCTGGGTAGTAGTAGTAATATTTTAAAGATTTGGGTCAAACGTATACACTACTAGTCATTTTCTACAATTCATTGCCTTTCAGTCTCCCATGGGATAGTTAACTTTGCCCCAAAACATCCCAACCTAAGCACTATAAAGAGGGGCTCGAAACGTTTTTTCCTCTGAATTTGTAACCAATAAACTACTTGTAATAAACCACAACTGGACTTTCGGCCCTTCTCACTCAATCGTTATTGTTGTGAAAAACAGTATTATATCCACTACACAAGGTCACACTCACCACTACACACTGGTTACACTACTACACACTGGTCACACTCACCACTACACATGGTCACACTCACTACACACTGGTTACACTATTACCACACTGGTCACATTCACCACTACACACTGGTCACACTACACACTGGTCACACTACACACCACTACACACTGGCACACTCACCACTACACACTGGTCATTTCTCACCACTACACACTGGTCATACTCACCACTACACACTGGTCATACTCACCACAAAACACTGGTTCACACTCACCACTATACACTGTTAGGAAAATATTTTTTAAGTCAGAGTCGTCAGGAAGTTGAACAGCCTAGCAAGTGACGTAGTGGAGGCAAGAACCATACATAACTTTAAGACGAGTATGACGAAGCTCAGGAGGCAGAGAGAGGACCTATTAGCGATCATGAAGAGGCGGGGCCCGGAGCTGAGTCTCGACCCCTACAAAGACAATTAGGTGAGTACACTGGTCACAAATCATCCTACACACTGGTCACACCACTATGCACTGGACACACTCAACACTACACACTGGTCACACTCAATTCACTGGTCACCACCATTACACACTGGTCACACTCACTACTACCCCACTGGTCACACCACTACACAGGTCACACTCACCACAACACACTGGTTTACCCCTCACCACTACACACTGGTCACACTCACCACTACACGCTGGTCACACTCACCACTACAATGGTCACACCACTACACTGGTCAAATTCACCACTACACACTGGTCACACTCAAAACTGCAAATGGTCACACTCACCACTACACACTGGCCACATTAATACACACTGGTTCACACCACTAAAGCACTAGTCACACTATTACACACTGGCCACACTCACCACTGTACTGGTCACACCACTACACATTGGTCCACACCACCATACACCCCTAGTAACACCACTACACACTGGTCACACTCACCACACACGCTGGTCACACTCACTACAATGTCACACCACTACACTGGTCAAATTCACCACTACAAAACTGGTCACACCACTGCCCCAATGGTCACACTCACCACTACACACTGGCCACATTAATACACACTGGCCACATTAATACACACTGGTCACACCACTACGCACTAGTCACACTATTACACACTTTGGGCCCCACTCACCACTACACTGGTCACACCACTACACACTGGTCAGACCACTACACACTGGTCACACTCACCACTACACACTGGTCACACTCACTACACACTGGTCACACCACTACACACTAGTCACACCCACTACACTGGTCCACCCACTACACACTAGTCATACTCACCACTCACATTGGTCACCACTCACCACTGTAAATGGTTTACACCACTACACATTGGGCACACTCACCACTACAAAACTAGTAACACCACTACACACTAGTCACACCACTACACACTAGTCACACCACCACTACACATTGGTCACACTCACCACTACACATTGGTCACACTCACCACTACACTGGTCACACCACTACACTGGTCCCCACACTACACACTAGTCACACTATACACACTAGTCACACTTACCCCTACACACTGGTCACACTCACCACTAAAACATTGGGCACACCGCTACACACTGGGCACACCACTACACACTTGTTACACCACTACGCATTTGTCACACTCATACTACACACTTGTCACACCACTAAACACTTATTACACCACTATACACTGGTCCCCACTCACCACTACACACTTGTTACAACCAGTACACACTAGTCACACTCCCACTACACACTTGTTACACCACTACACGCTAGTTTACACTCACCACTACACACTTGTCGCACTCACCACTACACACTTGTTACACCAATACACACTAGTCACACTCACCACTACACACTTGTTACACCACTACACATGGTCACACTCACCACTACACACTGGTCACACTCACCACTACACACTGGTCACACTCACCACTACACGCTGGCCCCACTAATCACTACAATGGTCACACCCCTACACTGGTCAAAATTCACCACTACACATGGTCACACACCACTGCACAATGGTCACACTCACCACTAAAACACTGGTCACATTAATACACACTGGCCACACCCTCCGCACTAGTCAACTATTAAACACTGGTCACACTTACCACTACACACTGGTCACACTCACCACTATACATTGGTCACACTGCTACACACTGGTCACACTCACCACTACACTGGTCACACCACTACACACTGGTCACACCACTACCCCTGGTCACACACTCACTACACACTGGTTACACCACTACACACTGGTCACATTCACCACTACACTGGTCACACTCACCACTACACACTGGTCCACATTAATACACACTGGCCACACCACTACCCCACTAGTCACAAAATTACACACTGGTCACACTTACCACTACACACTGGTCACACTCACCACTATACATTGGTCACACTGCTACACACTGGTCACACTCACCACTACATGGTCACACCACTACACACTGGTCACACCCCTACACTGGTCACACTACACATGGGTTACAAAACCCCTACACACTGGGCACATTCACCACACACTGGTCAAAACTCACCACTAACACTGTTAGGAAGTATTTTTTAGTCAGAGTCGTCAGGAAGTTGAACAGCCTAAGCAAGTGACGTAGTGGAGGCAAGAACCATACCATAACTTTAAGACGAAGGTTTTGACGAAGCTCAGGAAAACAGAGGAGGACCTATTAGCGATCAGTGAAGAGGCGGGGCCAGGAGCCGAGTCTCGACCCCTGCAAAGACAATTAGGTGAGTACACTGGTCACATCATCACTACACACGGTCACACCACTATGCACTGGATACACTCACCACTCACCGGTCACACTCACCATTACCACTGGTCACGCCACTAAAACTGGTCCCCACTCACCACTACACCCGGGCCCCACTCGCCACTACACACTGGTCACACTCACCACTACCACGCTGGTCACTCACCACTGCACAATGGTCACACCACTACACACGGCCACATTAATACACATGGTCACACCACTACGCACTAGTCTCGCTATTACACACTGGCCACAATCCCACTACACTGGTACAACCACTACACACTGGCCCACTCACCACTACACACTGGTCACAACTCACCCCTACACACTGGTCACACCACTACACACTTTGTCATACAACTACACATTGGTCACACTCACCACGTACTGGTCACACCCCTACACATTTGGGCACACTCACCACTACACACTAGTAAACACCACTACACACTAGTAACAACCACTACACACTAGTCACCCCCACTACACACTAGTCACACCACTACACACTGTCACACTCACCACCCACACATTGGTCACACTACCACTACACTGGTCACACCACTACACTGTCAAAACCACTAACACCTAGCAACTCACCACTACCACACCTTGTTTCACCACCTCACACTAGTCACACCTCACCACTACACACTGGTCACACCACTACACACTGGTCACACCACTACACTGGTCACACCAAATACAAAACTAGTCACACTCACCAACCACACACTTGTCCGCACAACTACACACTGGTCACACCACTGCACACTGGTCACACCACTAAAACACTGGGTCACACCACTACACACTAGTCACACTCACCCCCACACACTTGTCGACCACACACCTGGTTACACCACTACACATTAGTCACACTCACTACTACACACTGGTCACACCACTACACACTTCTTACACCACTATACACTGGTCACACTCCCAATTTCACTGGTCACACTCACCACTACACACTTGTTACACCACTACACACTAGTCACACTCACCACTACACACTTGTCACACTCACCACACACACTTGTCACACTCACCACTACACACTTGTCACACTCACCACTACACATTGTCACACTCCACCACTACAAAACTTGTCACACTCACCCCTACACACTTGTCCCCACTCACCACTACCACTTGTTTCACCACTACACGCTAGTCACACTCACCATTACACACTGGTCACACTCACCACTACACACTTGTTTACACCACTACACGCTAGTCACACTCACCATTACACACTGGTCACACTCACCACTACACATGGTCACACTCACCACTATACACTGGTCACTCACCACTACACCCCCGGTCACACTAATCACTACAATGGTTTACACCACTACACTGGTCAAATTCACCACTACACTCTGGTCACACTCACCCCTACACACTGGCACATTAATACACACTGGCCACAGCACTACGCACTAATCACACTATACACACTGGTCACACTTACCACTACACACTGGTCACACTCACCCTATACATTGGTCACACCGCTACACACTGGTCACACCACTACACGCTTCTTTCACCACTTACACTGGTCACACTCACCACTACACCTTGTTACACCACTACACACTTCTTACACCACTATACAACTGGTCCCCACTCACCACTACACACTTGTTACACCAATACACACTTCTTACACCACTATACACTGGTCACACTCACCACTACACACTTGTTACACCACTACACACTTCTTACACCACTATACACTGGTCACACTCACCACTACACACTTGTTACACCAAAATACACACTTCTTACACCACTATAAAACTGGTCACACTCACCACTAAAAAACTTGTTTACACCACTACACACTTTCTTTAACACCACTATACACTGGTCACACTCACCACTACACACTTGTTACCCCCAATACACACTTGTTTTCACCACTACACACTAGTCACACTCACTCATACACACTGGTCCAAACCCCTACACGCTTCTTACACCACTATACACTAGTCACACTCACCACTACACACTAGTCACACCACTACACACTAGTCACACTCACCCATGACCACGTACACACTCACCACTACACCCTTGTCACACCACTACAAAACTAGTCACACTCACCACTACACACTTGTCACACCACTGCACACTATCACATTCAAACCCCCACACACTTGTCAACTTCTACACACATTGTCACACCCACCACTACACACTGTTACAAACCACTACACACTTGTCACACCTCACCCCTACACACTTGTTACACCACTACACACTAGTCATACTCAACCCCTGACCACGTACACACTCACCACTACAAAACTTGTCACACCACTACACACTTGTCACACTCACCACTACACACTTATCACACCACTACACACAAGTCACCTCACCACTACACACTAGTCACACTCACCACTACACACTAGTCACACTCACCACTACACACAGTCACACTCACCACTACACACTAGTCCACACTCACCCATGACCACGTACACACCACTACACACTAAATCACACCCATGACCCCGTACACCACTCACCATACACACTAGTCACCCCCCATGACCCGTACACACTCACCACTACACACTAGTCCCCACTCACCCATGACCACGTACAGACATTTAAACTCTTGCTACAACACTTCTTGGGTCCACGGTTCACCATCTTTCGAAATTTCAGCAAATACCATCAGCCAACAAGTGTCAATAAAGAAACTGGTAGGAAGAAAACCCTGGGCCGAAACGTCGTAATAAGAGGTGTCCCCCTCCCTACCAGTGTCTGTAAATTTTCCCTCCCTTTTTCTTCAATGTTGATTAGTTAGTAATAACTTTATTTTCCCAACATCGAGAGTTAAAAATTTATAGTGTTACAATATCCTTTTATAAATAAAAAATTATTCTTTATTAATTATTTACTAATTATCTTTAAAAATTAAAAAGGTACTAAAATTATGGAAACACTAATTAAAACTCTTTTGAATCGTTATTAAATATATAATTATTAGGTTGGTCGTGTCAGGAGTTTACAAGGAGAAAGTACCTAATGCTGGAGAAGGGCTCTTTATCTGGGGAATGGGAGCCCAGTTAGGTAAGATTTGTCAGGAAACAGGTCGTGTTTCCTGTCGCGGGTCTTAGTCATATGATCCGCAGCTGGAGCTTTTGGTCATTGACGGAGGCCTTCCGCTGGCTTTCCCCTCCATCCCTTTAAACTTACGGTTGTGATTTTTAACCAATTAATGGGAGCCACCCTGTCCCCTCCCTCGGATAAAACCTGTTTGCTTCCCATCCCCCCTTAGGCGCTGTGATCCTTGTGGGTTTAGCGTTCCCCGTGAATGTGATAAAGAAGGTGGAGAACATGTGATGGAGCCACGCCCTGTTGGATAGTTGACACAGTTAAATATTTATGATGAATGTTTATTGTACAAATAACACGCACGGGGGTGAGGGAGACTTATGACGACGTTTTTGATCCGTCTTAGACCATTAACTTGGGTAAGATTCCAGAGGTGTCTAGTCGTGGTCCAAGTCTGACCGAAACATTGTCAAAGTTCGTTCTCTTTTGTGCGGGTTATTATGTATTGTTGCCAGTCACGGTGTTGTGGGCTGTTGTTCAGGTGATGTTGGGTTTGGAATAA